>PVIR01001395.1:0-125286 GCA_004026965.1 Petromus typicus | reverse complement strand
GGTGAAAGGGGACAATGTTGAGATTGTAACAAAAAAGTAAGGAAACAAATTTTATATATATGGGGGGGTGGTAGGGTGGGTGGGGCTATGGGAAAAAATGAGAATTAAGTTTTGTCTTATACTGGTACAAATCCCCATTATGGAGTGCAATCATGATGTGTATATTTAATGTACCAAGAAAGATAATAAAAAAAAAATATTAAAAAAAAAAAAAAAAAAAAAGTTATCCTTTATGATATGGAAGGATATACATAGATTATGAATTCATTATTAATTACTAATAGTTCCTATATATTCTCATTCAATTAAACTAATATTTCATTCAAACTTTGTTCAGATAAGACCTTCATCATAAATTTATTATGAAGGCTCACACTAGCAGAAAACAATCATGAGATTGTGAGAACAATGTTGCGAACACTGTACATAAAACATGTGGCTTTGGGGTTGGGAATTTAGTTTGGTGGTTCTGGCACCTGTCTTGCAAGTGCAAGGGCCTGGGTTCAATCCCCTGTAACCACATATAACAATACTGGGTGTGGAGACATGCACACCACACCAGCACTTTAATCCCAGCACTTGGGATGCAGAGGCAGGAGGATTTCTGTGAGTTTGAGGCTGAGCTCAGGACCAGACTGAACTACAAAGTGAGACTCTGTCTAAAAAAAAAAAAAAAAATTAGCTCAAAAGTCTAAGGTGTAGTTGCTGTATGTTGAAGAATTCATTTTCTATTACAGTTTATCAGTTTGCTTTCTAGGACAACTGTATTTCATGGAAACTTTATATAATAAGATATTGGACTAGGGCTTATATAGTTGCCCTTGATTTATCACTTGAATGAAAAATTAGGAATAAAATTGTGCTTTTGTAGAATTTGAATAATTGAAATGGTTTAGATAATACACAGTACAGTATTTAAGGACAAAAGGACTTGTCTTCAGCTTTCAGATCATAGCTAGATAAATGCGGAGGCAAAGGACTGATAAACTGATAGAGTAAAATATCAACAACTGATAGACCTCAATTCAAATATTTCCTTTTAGCATATTTACAATCTCCAGGAAATTTGGAACTTGTATGCATAAAAAATACAACTGTAAAAATTTCAGACTCAGCTCTTCTTATAGTTTTCTCAGGAAGACACTGAGTTAGTTCTGCCTTCTTTCTTCCTCTTCCATTAAGCTCTACAAGCATGGAGGAGGAAGTGGAGGGGGAGTGGATAAAGTATCTTCTTGCATCAGAGGGAAGTGTTTACGATTCCCCCTATTCTTTGCTGTAGGAGGTGAATAGCCTTCTGAGAGCTTCCTTCAGAATCACTTAGTCTAGGAACAAAGTGAAGATATTGGTCTCTTGGCTAGGTAGAAATCTGCTTTTGGAAATTAGCCAATCCGCATGTTTCATGGAGGGTATACGTAGCAAAGAGAGCATGAATTTTCACAGTCAGATGGACACTGCAGAAGACAGTCAGTCCTGCGTGATCTTGCCAGGGCCACCTTTCTTCATGAGACTTAGACAGAATCATTTGGAAACCGTGTGGAACATCTTCCTGCAGTTTCTCTGATCCTTCCTTCTCTTCCCCTTTCAGCTTCTCCTTTCCCTAGAGTAGGGATGAGTAGCCAGCAGAAGCTGTCTGGGTGCCCTTTTTGCGGGATAGTTGGGAGCAGTAGCCATTGCTGAAACAAACTTTCCTATCTGGAGAGGGTGTCTTAGTCCAAACTGTTTATATCCTCTTCGCTGATAGAGGCCAATTCCAGGGCGATCCAACAGTCTCAGTGAACGTCAACTTACGCTTTCATTTTAAACACAAGACAGCACAAACTAGCCAATCTGGCTGTGATCTCATATCACAAACACAACACTTTGTGTTACTCTTTGAGGAACAGAGTTCATAATTTATGGAATGAAGGCTTTAGATTCTCAGGTTTTTCTGATTATATTCTTAATGTGTTGTTGCAGCACAAGACAAAAATATTTATTCTGCTACATTCTTTAAACACTCTTACTCTCGTGCTCAAAAATTCCTTTTGGATATTCACTAGCCATAACATCCAGAGACCTGAGCTTACATTAAAGCAATTCAAGGCAATCTCTCTTGCCTAATATTTTACTGTTCTTCATATGAATTATTTACCCCAGCCTGTAATTTCCTTCTTCGTACTGTCTCTGGTATTTGTCTTCTCCTTTATATTCCCACAGCTAACATTCTAGACTGCTTCCTTATAACCTCACATCTGGATTATTACAGCAGCATACTTAGGTAGTCTTTTCAAAGCCGATTTCAAACTGTACTGCAGGCTGCTACCAGATAATTCTTCCTCAAACATGAATTTTACCATGTCCTCCATTCAAAACCCATCAATGACTCCTAATTTTCAAGAATGGAATCATTGTTTTATAATTTTCCATGCCTGAATCCACAGCAACTTGCCAATTTTCTGTACTTTCCAAGTCAGCTTTTGCTGTTTTTGTTTTCCTTTTCTCCTGCAATGTTTCTGACACATTACCAGATTCTTTATACTGTCACCTGTGTTATATAGGTATTTGGATTTACTTGTGGAAATCCTCCCCATTTTGCAAAGCCAAGAATTGTTTTTTCTACTCTCTGTTTATGTTTACTTCTAGAAAATTATGTTCAAGGAATAAATTAATACTTCTTATGGATATATTGAAAGTGCACCATTTTCTTGTCAATTTGGGAGACAGTCTTAGGAAAATAAAGATGCACATTCATATAGCATTTCACCTGTAGGCCTACCACTTATTAGTCATGAAACTGGGCATTCTAACTCAGCTTTCTGAGGTTCATTTGCTTCATTAATAAACATAGAGGAGTAAATTTATGTGAAGTTTAAGTGTAGAGTCTTGTATTTCCAAATGTAGTTATTTTGGGGGGGGGTAGTTGAGACAAGATCTCACTTTTGTGGTCCAGGCTGGCCCTGAGCTCAGTCTCAAACTCATATCACAGCAATCCTCCTGCCTCAGCCTTCTGAGTGCTGGGATTACAGGCATGAGCCACCACACCTGGCACTGTAGTTTGTGGTACTGATTGCTGGTGGGCATGGGTCACCGTGCCAAGCATTGTTTTATGTGGTTACTTAGGATTGAACCCTGGCCCTTGCACTTGCAAGGCAGAGGCCAGGACCACTGAGATAAATCTTTGGCCCTCCAACATGTAGTCTTATTGCAAGGAGAATTGACATCTTCTATTTTATATTGCATGATGTCTAGAGCTATTGACAGGAGATGCATGTATAAGCTCTTGTGTGTGCATATAAAGGCTCACAGAATTCCATATATTCCGTGTGGGATCTGAGCCCCCTAGAGTGACACAAATATTTTCCAAATAATATATTAATATAGTAAAAAAGAAAAAAATCTTGATATTCAATTTCCATCTATGTACCTTCCTATTTCTATAAATATTTAAGAAAGTATTTATAATCACATAATTAGTAATGAATAGATGTTGACATTTATCTTACTCTAACAATAAGAAATATCTAATTAGGACCCAAGTAGCTAATTGATAACCATGGCAGAAGACAGCCTTTTCCACTTCATTAAGAAACTTTCTTTGAAATATTGAAGGGGTACTTTCAAAATTTTATGCTAAGTTTATGTATATAGAGGGTGGGGGTTGCAGAGTGGGTAGGGGAAGAGGAAAAATGAGAATCAAGTCATGTCATATTCTGGTACAAACTCTCAATGTTGAATGCGATGATGATGTGTATTCATAATGTACCAATAAAGATTTGAATTTTAAAAAATGTTATGCTAGTCGGTCATATATTATTGAGACCCCTTTTATAATAATTACAATAGATATAATGATGTGAAGAAAATATCTTTCAAGATTTAGAGCACTGTAACCCCAAGAAATGAGGAAAAAACTTTCTGTGATTCAGAATAATACAAAAGTCAATAAAAAGTTTAATAGTTAAAGTAGATTATTTTATGATGGAGAAGAGGTTAGAAGGAGCTAAATTGCACAGATTATAGATGATATTAAGTTATTTCACTTATTTTCTTTTCTTTTATTCTATTTGTGGTACTGGAGATCGAACTTGGACTCTTGTTTTTCCAAGATAGGCATGATATCATTTGAGCTTACTGAAAATATTAGCAAGCTGAGTTTGCTTTGTTTTGCTTTATATTAATCGGCAAATTTATTTTAAAATTACCATAGAAATGCAAACACCAAAGATAGCCTGTGTAATTTAGACAAGAACGAAGTTGGAGGACTTTTGCTTCTGGAATTTATTCGTTTTGTTTGTTTGTTTTTTTGTTTGTTTTTTTGAGATAGGGTCTTGCTTTGTAGTTCAGGCTGGCCTGAGCTCAGCCTGAAACTCACATCACAGCAATCCTCCTGCCTCTGCTTCATGAGTGCTGGAATTACAGGCATGCACCACCACTCCCGGCACCGTGGTTTGTGGTACTGATTGCTGCTGGGTGTGAGTCTCCACATCCAGTATTGTATGTGGTTGTGGAGATTGAACCTGGGACCCTGCGCTTGCAGGACAGGCGCCAGAACCACTGAGGTAAATCCCCGGCCCATTTCTGGATTTTAAATACTGTTATGTAAGTATAATCATCAAGAGATTTTGGATTTAGGACATAAGAATATGAAAAAATGTAATGCATACATATATAGGTTAAGAAAAACTAGGACTCCAACGCATGTGCACATACACGTGATTAATCAATATGTTACACATGTGCCAAGAAAACTAAGTTGTGAAAGAATTTTATTTCCAAATATAATTAATTGTGTCCTTCAAAAATATGTACTTTCACCTTCACGTTACATGTACAAAATCAATTCCAAATAAATCATATATAGAAATATAAAAATTAAAGCTTCTAGAAAAATAAGATGGAAGTTCTTTGTAACAAAAATGTCTTGGAAGTCAGAAAGCATATCATAAAAGAAACACCAATAATTATATTTTATTAAATTAAAATTGCTTGTTTTCTTGAAAACATAATTTAAAAAATGTAAAGAATGAGAAAAAATACAATACATATTTCTGACAATAAATTGGTCTGCCATTGAGGGAATGGATATATTTTATCCATTCCTAGAATGGGTTTGATTATGCCTAGCTGTTACAGTAGTGGGGGAGGTTAGGTGAGGCCATTGTTATACAGCACCTAGCTATATACATTGAAGACCAATAGTATATAGAGAGCAGACATTTCTTAACATATATAAATCTGATCCTTTAGAACTGTGATATGAACTTCATCAAATTTAAAACTTTCCACAGCTTAATAGTCACACAGTTCTGTTTTTTAGAGCAAAAGTTTTATAAACCTTTCATAAAATGTAAAAGACAAATCAGCACATTTAACATACTAAAATGCAAATTCATGTCAAAATAAGGGCCACTACAAGGACTGATCTTAAAATATCTGACAGAAATTCCACTTGTGTCTTGGAGAATTTGGTTACAGCCTGGATGCAGCCCGGTGGTGGAGCGCTGGCCTAGTGTGGCTGAGGTCCTGTGATTAATTTTCAGCCCAACAAAACAAAACAACAACAGTAGTGCTACAAGGACTGACATTAGATGAAAGACTTACACCCTTCAGAAAAGGGAACCAACCAAAGTTAACCCTGAAAATATTCCAGCATCTCCGGGCAGTAGTGTTCAGGACAATGAGCCCCAGAGGGGCCTGAAGGCTTAGTAGATTCACATGAGACAAAGCGCTGGAATTTGTGGGTCAGAAGAAGAAAGCTAAGGGAGTAACAGAGGAAACGTACAAGCAGACTAAAATGTACTGAATATTGAAATTTAAAAAACATAGATATGTTTCTAATTTTGAAATAGACTTGTGAATATAATAAATATAAAATAAACATAAAATAAATATAAATATAATAGAATTATTATGAATGTAATAAATATAAAATCAAGTCATTATTATACTAAGGATATACAAGTAGGGTAGGCCATCTAGAAATACACACATATCTAGTTGTCTGGTTGATTTTTGTCAAAATGATGATCGGTCTGGATGATGGACAGACTTCTACAAAATATATTGGAGCAATTTAATGTCTGTACAGAATCAAGTGAACCCAAACCCACTCAACATGTTCAGTTTAGAAAACTAAATGAGGAACTAAAACTACAGAGCTTGTATAGGAAAACAGCAGAAAATAATCGTAGCCTTCCTATAAGCAGACATTTCTTAGGATATATAAATCTGATCCTCTAGAACTGCGACATGAACTTCATCAAATTTAAAACTGACTTTTAGAAAGTAAACTGTTAAAACAAAAGTTTAAAAGCAGATCGTAAAATGTCTTGTATCTGGAATCTATAAAGATCATACAAGTCAATAATACAAAAAAAAGGGCTCAAAATGTAAACAGGCATTTCACCTAAGGAGATATAAAAATGACAAATCGGCACCAGAAATGACACACACCATTGTGAGTCATTAACACATGAGAACTAAAGTCACAGTGAAATGATATGACTCACCCGCTGTGATACGGTTATATCTGACATAGCTTTGCTTGCTGCTCTGATGTCATCCTGTTTTCTCCACAAAACATTATATTTTGAGTTTGACATTAAAGTCTATGTTCTGCATTTGTGTGTATGGTGTGAGGTAGAGAATGATGTTTGTATTTTCGATTATTGTTTATTACTTATTCCACTTAATCCATTTTTGTTTATTATTTGCTCTGGCCATTGAACTGTTTTTGGATTTTTTGCCAGAAATCAGTTGGCTTTGTAAGCACAGTTCTGGACTCTAATGCATTTCATTGATCTATTTGTTTATTTATTTTATTTTTTGAGACAGGATCTCACTTTGTAATTCAGGCTGGCTCTAAACTCAGCCTCAGATTCACATCACAGCAATACTCCTGCCTCTGCCTCCGAGTACTGGGATTACAGGTGTGAGCCGTCACGCCTGGCACTGTGGAACATGGTACTGATTGCTGCTGGACCAGTGTTGTATGTAGTTACCAGGGGATTGAACCCGGGCCCTTCACTTGCAAAACAGGCGCTGGAACCACTGAGCTAAATCCCCGGCCCTATGTCTATTTTGATGATATTTTTATATTATCTTGATGGTTTTTGCTCCATAAACTCTCAAAAGAAGTACTATATTAGACCTTTAGCTCTTTAATTCTTTTCAAAAGTTATTCTGGTTATTTTTAATAAATTTTGTCATTTTTATATAAATTTTAAAATCAGTTAATTACTTTTCACAAAAATAGCTTTCCATGATTTTCATTATAATGTATTTTATCCTATAGTGTAACTTATCTTAAATATTGAATTATCCCACCCCCATATTAGTATTTGTGTCCATGTATTAACTTTTAACTTCTCCCAGCATCCTGTTTGGTTTATTTGGATAGGTCTAGCAAAATCTCTTGCTGACTTAATCCTAACCTCCTCCTGTCTTTTTGATATGTGAAGGACATCATTAATCAAAGTATGCAAACTAAATCTTATTAGAGATCTGTCCTATTTCACTGGAGTGGTTGCAATTGCAGGGAACATGATCATCTGAAGGAAAGACTAAAAAATGTTAATTTTCTAGTTCTCAACATTCTGTGAAAGTATACCCATTGGCTTGCTCCTTTAATGTATTCAAGGAGTAGTTTAGGCAACAAAACAAAATATAACTTAAGACGTGGCTTAAATGGTTAAGAAAAAATGCTTTTTGAACTAACAAGACTAGAAGTAACAGTGTATACCCAGAATGATCGCAGACACGAGCTCTTCCTGTTTGGCCTGACTTCATGCTCACTGCTACTGTGTATCCGTGCACTGCGAGGTGCATGTCCAGGTTTTACACATCAATTTTAGGCTGGAAAGAGAACAAATGACCAAAGGGACAGATCAACTGAGTTTGTTTGTTGTTAACCAGCAAAACTAAATCTTTTGCAGAAATGCTGTTCAACAAACTTCCATTTATATCTTGTCAGGAGATTGCTCTAACAGAGCACTCTGGGAATTGGGCATCTTATCTTTTCCCGACTTTTTGTGAAATTTGAAAAGGGGGAAAAGGAACTGGGTGAATCAAACTACAGTATCTGCCATATTGAGCAATGCCTGGAGAATAGGCAGATGTTATTGTTTTAGCCTAGATTATGGGCTTAGTTCTGCAACCACAGGAGAAGACAAGAGGCAAGGGTAGACTAATTAAACTGGCAAGTGCAATAGTTGTTAATAGTTACACACAGAATTAAGGCAAGTCTCTGGACTTTCACTTTTTAGACAATAGCTATGAAGTTGGATTTTCAGGGGTATTTTCCTTAGTTTGAATTGGACTATACATATAATTTAAAGTGAAATAGTATATTAACTTCTAAATCCACATGTTATTTCTCAAAAAAGATATACTATGTATGGAAAATGATGAGTATGGATATAGCATTGAGGTTCTTGGTTAACATTTCAATATATCTGTTACTTGTCATTATAGATGTGTAACTTCAGGGAAATATGTTTTATCCATTCCTAGAATGGGTATGATTATGCCCAGCTGTTACAGTAGTGGGGGAGGTTAGGTGAGGCCATTGTTATACATCACCTCGCTTCTACTCACCACTTAAAAAGTCCATTTTTCCTTATGGGTTCTTTTCTCTATTTTCATCCCTTTATATCCACTGATTACATTTAAAGAATTTCTCAAGTTTCTCTCTGTGCTTTCTCCAAAGACCTCTTTAAATCTCAACATGGTCCCAAATGTCTAGCAGTTTGCCTGTTGTTTATAAAAGAGTCACAGAAACACAGATGTCTAACCACGTGACCTTCACCTTCTCAGGTACAGCCAAGCTCTAGTGTTTGGGAGCTCTTCTGGACTTAGTATTTAACAGAGGAACTTTCCAATGACTCGATTTACTTGTCTTTCCTACAGGTAAATCCTAACATGTTTCTTCAGGAAGGTCACCCATTGTTCCTCTACCAATTCATACATTTTACACATTCTAATATTAACATGTTTCCCTCTTTGCTAGCATTCATAGCAATCTTTGCATCCCTCTGAATGTTTTAAGCTTTGAAGTGTCTTTCCAAAGTGGCAGTGTTCTCTTCTTGTCAATGCTGTGTACTAAGTATCTACATTAGGAATAGGAGGAGTATACACTACAAGGAGCCCAGTCATTTTTCTGAATTGTCTTTGAAATTTATTTGCACCTCTTTTCTTCCTGAGTTTGATTTATTAACACTTTTCTTAAGGAGTCAGGAAGTTGTCTTTGTGTCCCAGATAACAAAATTAGATTCCTCTGTCATTGAACATGCAAGGTCTTCTTTGCAATAACTCATTCCTTAATTTCTTTATTCATTTGCTGAAATAATTTTCAGTAATATCTCATTCAACTCTCATTTTTATTTTCTTAGCTGACAAGTTTAATTTGGAAAAAAGGCGAAGTGAGGGCTAAAAGGCTCTAAAATGCATTTACACTGGAGCTGGTGGGCTGTAGAACAGTGTACAACTGAATAGACACTTCCTGTCCTATAACCACAGAAGAGTGGGAATGTAAGCTAATGATCGCCTGTTGGGGCCTCGGGCTCCGAATTTAGCCTTGTAGGAGCGATGCCTGGAGGTTTCTGCACCGTCTACCACCTCCTATTTGGAGACCCACTTGAATTTTTCCATTAGTGTTTTTCTTCCTTTTGAAGTGTTGTAATTCAGCCTTAGTGTGTGGTCTGGCTTCATTCTCACTACAGCAGAGCCTGGAAGAACTGAGCCAAACTGTGGTTGGCCAATGAGAAAAATTGCTTCAGTTTTCCATTTTAACAACAATTGCTTTTACTTTAACAACTGTGACATTGGAACTTTTGGGAGGAAGGAGGAAGGTAGAGGGCAATTTTGAATATTTATGAATAAAAATAGATAAAGAGATAAATATATGCAATATGGAAAGCAAGAAGAAGAGTGTGATTATTGATATTGCTTTTAATTCTTGAGATAATTTTTCCCTTTTTAAAGAAATGGCTTCTGGGTTATTTGTCAGTAATCTCCAAATCAGTATTTATCACAACTTTGTGGTCAAAATATATACTGTCTGTTTTGTAGTTAACTATATTTTCTTGAAAATTTTAATTTAGGCTTGAATTCAGGTCCCCCTACACGTCAGCCTAGACAACCAGTTTAAGGGGGAAATGTCCACACTGGAACTCATGTTCCACTCATTGCCTTTCTGGTTACCCATAATTGGATGATTACAGAAGAAAATCTGTTGTAGTGTACAGAGCTTGAAGATTTTCTTATTATGTTCAATTTTATGCTCTTAATATAAATTATGCAACAAATCCTGTAATAAATGCCAGAAGAAACACATAGCTACCAACTAAAACTCTACATGTATGCCTCAACATTAAATTCTGCTCAACGGGCTAATGAGGACTTTCTCCCTCTATACTGAAGAATTCAGGAGCTTTTATCTATAATGTGATTATACAGTCATCTAGCCTTTAGATACACTGCTTTTTATAATAAATCAGACATACTGAATGTTAGTCACTGTTTACTGAATAGCTCAATATGCAACTTTGACTATATTTACATGTTTTAAAATTCTACTACATGTATTAACATTTTCTAAAGCAACTGTCCATAATTCAAATTCACCCTGTTTTTATTAATTATATCTATTGATTCTGAGATTATGTCTCACATTTGTATGATTCATACATTACTCCATCCCTCTAGATCTGTGGCTTTACTTTGAAACTGTGCTTGGAATTAGACTATTTTTTTTCAATCATTATTGACTGTGTTCACTATTTCTTTTGTTATTCAATTCTAGCTTATTGAGCATGTGTATGTACAAAGCCTAGAGGTGCAACAAGAATAAGGGACAAAAATTCCTTGGCTTTGGTTAATTTAATAACAGAGTAGGAACAAGTGAAATATGCAGAAAAACAAAAGAGAACATTGGAATAGAAATCAATAAAAGGACAATGACCTCTTGATGGAGGTGACACTGCAGAAAGTAAATATGGAAAGAATCATACAAAGGACAATCGGGAGCCAGGGGTAAATGTTGCTGGTACAACATCAGAGGGTTAAAGAGCCTGGTGCCCCCGCACTTGGCAATATGTGGGTCTTTAGCATCTTTCACATAAACTAAAGCTAATACATTTTAAGGGTAGTGGAGACCCAGGGTGTTAGTTTCAAGCTCTGAAAGGAGTTATTTCTTTGAAAAAAATCAGATAAATCAGCAAATGAGTATATACTGAAGGCTTTATTGTGTTGGATAGTAGACTTAGTGACAAAATAAATAATATAATTAAAATCCCGGTTGCCTGAATCTTACAGGGTATTCAAATAGACAAGTCACACTCAAGTAAAAACTTGTTTTGCTTTGGATTGAAACCACACCTGCCAAATTAGTGGTATGAATACAAACGCATTTCCTGACCTTTAAAAACTGATACAGTGCTGAAGCAAATGCATGAGAACATACGATTTCTTATACCTTCCACTTGCAAAGTACTTAAAGAATGGTCTCACTGGTGAGCAGTGAAGCAAGGAATTGATCCTTTGGGAGAAGGAAAGTGTGGGCGGGGCTTTCACGATGGGCGGAGATGAAAGGAGGGCAAAGAGCTAACAGAAGGAAATATGTACGTGGGAACTGGGGGTGGGGAGATTCCTGGATCAACGCAGAGAGACACGTTCTGGGCAGTTGTAAGACACAAGATTAGACAGAAACTTACATCCAAGCAGAAGTTGGTGTGCTTACCAGAATCTCTTTAGGAAAATAATGAAAGATATAAATCAGAAAATAGAGTTTCAATAATATAAAAGTTGAAGTGATTTAATACAATTTTATATTTTATATGTATATAAAATCAAGAACCTGAAGAGTAAACTTATTTCGTTCAGGGCTGTATGGCTTCTGTGGACTATGGAAAAAGTTGTGAGCACAATGACAAAAAATTGTGGTTTATGCATTTATACAATAAACACTTTAAACGTTCTCCACAATATTGATACATACATTTAATTGAAAAATTATTCGCATGCAATATCTGAAGTGTAATGGGCAATATTTCTGCAAGGGGAATATATATGACAACCAGATCAACACATAGCTCACACGGAAGTCCCATTTTTATGGACTAGTTCCTGACATATTACTTATTAAAATGTCCCCAAAGGAACACACACTCCCAACCAGTAGGAAGATTTCGACAGTTTAGAATTTAAATAGAATTGAAACTTTTATACCACACATAGGAGTCTGGAAAATCATTGTTTCAAAGTTTCTGTTCAAGTCTCTGGCCACTGAAATCAGATGGTTTGCCTTTTTCTCATCAGTTCACAAGCCTTATTTGTATACTCTGGAGGCATGTGTTTTGACAAATATATACATTACCAGAGTCCTATCAAACTCTGTGGCTTGCTTTTTCACTCCCTGAATGGTGTATATTTTTGATCAATAAAATTTACTTGTCTTAATATAGTCTTCTTGGTCAGGTTTTTTTGAATTTTAATTAATCACTCATTGAAGGACCTTAAAAATATATATCTTATCAAAGGGCAGATTGGTATTATTTTCTCTTCTAGATCAGTGTCTCTAAATATAAGTCTACTTGCCACTAGGACAGATTTTGGTATGAGAGGTGAGAGCCCCAAAGTACCACTTTCCCATAAAAATTCAATTCACTGAGCACCATCTATGGAAAAGACCATCTTTTCCTTTCTGCAGAAGGTCCAATTCACTTTTTAGAAGCTCCCTGATTTTGATCTCCCCATTCTTCAGACTGTTGCTTTGTCATCAGTTTTTATGTTCAGGGCTGAGAAGTGTATGTCTAGATGAAAAGCCAGAGTGGTTTGTAGGGTTGTTTCCAAGTCATCTTTTGTTTTGTTTTGTTTTTAAATCAGGTTATTTGATTATCTCAGTGGCAAGTTTTATTTCATATCTGCTACTTCATCACAAACCCTCACCCAGAATTATAAATAAAAGTTTAAAAAAATAACACAATAGTGAAGAAAGAAAAAGTGTAAAGAGAAAATCCACATTACCATTCTTTAGTTATGTTGTATAGTTAGTGCGATTTTACAATTCTAGTGCATGACATATAAGAAAATTTATAATCTAATCCTAAACTATTTCAGTTTGATCTCCTCTGATTTTTCCCTAAACTCAGCTGAACTTCTTCAGGTCTGAAAAATATTTTGTTCATATCTTCAAATCTACATATTTTGCATATTATTTTATATTCACAGAACTAAGCTTCTCAGCCGATAATTCCTGAATATTTGTAGGTAGTCAAGGTACTACAGATGTGATAAGAATGGATAGTTCAGTTCATGGAGTACCTTGGTAGAGCCATCTGAGAACTCAGGGAAGCTGTCTCCAGCTGAGAATTATTTCTGCACTTCCCAAAGTGTGCCATAAAAATCTTATTATATGTGACACAATATGAACAACTGTGAAAGCAGTGGCCAAGAATATTCCACTCTACACACTTCCACATTCCCAAATACAATCAATTTTTATACCATGACAGATTTCCCTCATTATTTAAGATCTGCTCAAGGGTAATCTCCTTTCAGTTCACTTTATTTATTTCTATAATAACATGATTTTGTAATTTGTGGCTTTTGATATTGAACCAAATGAATGGGTTTGGAAGTTAGAAAAACTACATTTGAGTCCTACATGAGGTCTTGTGGTCTTTCAGGGGTTTTCTTTGAGTGTCAATTGTCACATCTATAAAATGAGGGAAATACTACCTATCTCATTATTTTAAACATACTTATCAAATGCACATTTTATGCTAACCACTAGAGTGAACATTAGATTAAAAGAGAAGTTCTATAAATGTGTACAGGAAATATAGGAAATCACATATTGGAAATAACAGTACAGGAAATAACATATAGTAGTCATTCAACTTTAAATTTTACCTTTATTATTTTATGAACAGTAACAGGCAAACAGTTGATGGACAGGTAAGATCAATTCAGAGAAATTCCTAATCTTCTAGCTTGAATAAGTACACAAACTGTTCCTGACAATGTTGCAGGACAATGTTGACCTTTTGGTGTTCAGATTTTTTTTTTTAAGATTTGTAATCTTTGACTCAATAATTTAAGTGGGAAATCATTCAAATTATCTGCATATGAATGTCTCAGTTCATGACTGTCTTTAGGGTAGTGCAAAAGTCAAGCAGTGACATGGAATCTAAGTGCCAGATGAAGCTGACTGAGACTTAAGTTTTGACTCTCTTACCAGTTCTGTATTTGTATATTTATAGCTTGTAAATTGCTTAGTTTAACCAACCTAAGCTCATGCTTCTTCATCTATAAAAATTGCTAAAATAGAGACATGTGCCTTAGGATTTTTTGAGGATAGAAGGGAATTCAACCTATGAACGCATGAAAATAAACATTCAATAACTGCTATTGTTACTATCCCAACTTCTTAGAAGAAATAAGGTCTCTTCTAGGAGTCCTACTGTAGTAGCCAAGGAGCAATTTAATCTCTTTCCTCCTTCTACCCGCACTTTCCAAAGTCCTCAGTCCCAGGTGAGAGCACTTGAATAGCTTTTCTTTCTGAAATGCTTTTGGGCAGGACTGTGAGTGCACATAAATCAAGCACCCCTTGAGGTCTCCCAGTCTGTAAAAGCCTGGGAATGTGGGTAGTCTTGGCTGCCCCTCGTCTGTCCGGTGTGTAGGACGTTCTGGCAGTCCACGCACTGGAGCCTGAGATTTGGCCTTGGGGCTGGGCTCTGTTCACTTCCTCCCGACTAGCCTTTCAGGCCAGGAAAATGTTGTAATAGAGTTTCTTCTCTCCAGAAAACCCCTGGAGATTGTTCTTTTTGGACTTGAGGGTGGACATTCAAACACTGGCTTCCTGGGATGTTTTTTAGTTTAGTTGAGTATTATGTTTTTTTTTTTTTTTTTTTTTTCAATTGTCTGCCTTCAAAATTTATCCGATCCTTCTATTCATTTTTTTATCTGTACTCAAGGTCAGAAGGTTGTTTACATTTAAGTTTTCTCCAGAAACTCATATCTTTTTCTTTTCTAACTTTTTAACTTGTGTGTGTATGTGTGTGCGCATGTGTATGTATACATACACATTAGGCTCTTTTTATGCTTGATGGCTTTTCTATGTACAAGTTTAATTTTCTTTTATGTTATATTTTATATATATACACTAGGGTACAATGAGATTTCTTTTATAATGACATGAAAGACAAAGAAAAAAAGCTTTTTGGATCAAGAACAAAATATGTAGAAAACTAAAATCTAAAATAGAAAGGAGCCCCTTTTATGTTTTGCTGGTAAAAGCATCAACTCCTCAGAGAGGGAAAAAAGTTTCGGAGGCGCACTTGTAAGACTCTCATAGCTGTGATTCCCTGGCAGTTTATTTTAAACTTCATTTCTGAGCACTGTGAAAAATGGATGAAAAGGAGATACCAGCTCTGATCATTGATAGTGCCTATCACTCACAGAGTGGAAATTTATGAACATCTCGCAGACACATGTGACTCACTGCTTTCCAAAAGACGATTCATACAAAGCACACTTGTTTCAGTCTTTCTGCTCTCCAGGATTTTGTTTTCTGATTGAGGGCTCAGAGAAGTGTGGACACCAGCCACGGTTTTCCTTTGGGGTGTTGAGACGATCCTGGGACACCTACATATTACTCCTAAAAGAGTTCAAAAGTAGCGAAGCTGATGGCTACCAGGAGAATACCCTACCCCTCCTACCAGGCCATCAGTTGAGGAGACACCCATGAACTAAATTTGTCCAAATTTAACTTCAACTTTCATGCCCATACTATGCAAATGTGAAATAATCAGGGGACTAAAAGTTGTGCCTGTGGGTTCTGTGCAAAGATGTGATGCTCTTCTGTTATGTGTTCTCTCTTTTAGCCAAATCATTTGGTGAAAACTACTATGCATCATGATTTTGCTTGTCAGTGCAGCTGGAAGGCAACCCCTAGGACTGTAGAGTGTGCACAGCATTATCTGTAGGACTATATGTCTTTCTTTTGGATAGACTTCGGTTCAACTCTTTCAATGAAAGTTTGAGAATTAAACTATGCTGGAGCCAAGCCATCTTCTAGGAGGTAGAGGGAAAGAACTTCTGTGGAGAGTTCTAGCTGCTCATCAAACCATATGACGAGAAGATTCATTTTGGCAAATACTGAAGTAATGGAGGTGATCTAAGTAAAAAACTCAACTCTGAGCCCTTTGCCCAGGCAATCTGAAATTGAGGAAGATCAAAGTCAAATTTAGGAAATAAAAAGAAATAAAAACATTCCAATGGTTACATGGTAATGACAGAGACAGGGTTAGAAAAAGAATCAGACAGTGGCTAGACAAAGTTCTGTACAGGTAAGTGAGTCTCTTACCCTAATAAGCCAGACTTGTCTTGGAAAAGACAGGCCAGAGGCTCAGCACAGGAGACTTTCTCCTTTTATGTCTTCTCTGAGTTATCTTTCTTACAAAAAGGCCTGGAAACTTTAATCATAAAAGCAAACTACATGATCAATTGTTTCTAAGTAACAAAAGACATTCATGCCATTTTTACAGCTCCATGGATCTCATTATGTTAGCACAGGCTAATGTTTCCTATTACAAGCCAGAGTTGGTATCTGAAATCAATAAATATGTAATTTAGAAGTATGTTCTATCTTTTGAAATATCTAAAATAAATGACCTATTTTATTAGACAATATTTTACATCTTATGATCAAAAGGAACAGAATAAAACATTTTCTTGAAATCAAAATTTTAAGAACTGTGAATTCCTGCTGTTTTTTTTAACTTTTTAAACAGCAGTGAGGACCTTTTCCCAGTTTGTCTTTTAACTCGCATTTCAATTAAATTCAACAAATAATTATTGAGTGACAAGAATGCAATTAGCACTTCTGTTACAAAAATTTTAAAATCAAAGTCACACTTTGTACTATGGATCTAAACTTTTGGTTAGAGAGAAAATGTGACAGAAGTCAAATAACAGAGTATAACTCAATGCCAGTCTAAATGGAAGGTGTATTTTATGCTAATAAGGCAATAATATTCATAATATTAAAGAAGTTTTTAGAACATTTAAAGTGAATGACTAAAGATGTGCCCAATTCTAAAAGAATCATTTTATAAAAACTATTTATAATAACTAAATTTTTCAAAAAAAAACCACTTTACATCTTGAATTTCAATGCCAAAGAATATTAGAGATCTAATCAGGAGGAGTCTGACATTTTTAACAGAAAACTTTCTTCAAGTTTATTTTGGGAAATATATAGATCTCTTTTTATTTCCTCTAGTCTGTTTCTTCTGTATTCCATTTCATTCAAAAAGTCACACATTTCCAAAATGTTTGAAGAGCTCTTTGACAACTCCTTAATTTAGCTAATAAAATAGTTTGATCCAAAAATAAAATAAAACAATTTAGCAAATTATTAGGAATTATTGAATAATTAATTTTGAACATTATTAAAGATACATTTTGATTAGAAAAAAGGTTTTAAAATTAAACATTAAAAAAGATTTATTGAAAAAATACACCTTTTCTACTCTGCTGGGTGACCAATAAATACTATTAGAGTAGAAAATAGCAGGTATTGTAATTCACACTTCTAATTTATATTAGCTCTGCAAGTGTCAACTCTGTTTTCCCATCTGATATATTCCTTATGTAGTAACATCTCACAAAACTCTGTAGTTTTGGAACTCTCATGTTTGTTTTATGTTTTGGCAAACTGAGGCAAACTTTTTAATACTGAAGGGGTCAAATAACTAGTGACAATGATCTCCAAAGCACATTAACTTAAATAATACACCTGTCATCTAACCTCTAATTGATAACATATATGTAAAAAGAGATTTGAAAAATTTCTATTTCTGAGTATAGCAGAGCAGTTTGTACCAGTTAGTGGTTCACTTTGACTACTGAAAAGAAAAATGAGTAACATGAAAGACATTAAAACAGAAAAGCCAGATGAAGAGATTTGTTAAAGAAACGACCTATAATACAGGAAAAAAAATCAAAATAAGTCAGATATTTGCCATTGCAATTACTTGTTGAGAGAGGTAATAGGGAAAATCAGCTAAAAAGTTTGCATATACAATGATCATAATATCACAAATAAAATATATACTAGATCTATCAGAGGATAGAAGCAACTGATTGAATATTTTCATCCAGGATATTTAAAAAGAACTCAAAAAATAGAAATGGATATTTAGATGATTCAGATATTGAACTCATCAGATATGAGTTTTCATATAATTATGAAAGTGTTTAAGAGAAATAGGCACAGAAATAAGAATTTTGCTAGAAAAGAAAAATCTATGAAATAAGATCAAAAAGAAATTTTATAACTAACAATGTAATAATTGAAATTAGTATTAAATATTATTAACTCCAATAGAATACATGCAATTTAAAGCACAACTACTTATGGACTAGAAAAACTGGATTTAAACCTTAAATCCAAAACACAGAGAAAAATGACCATTTTTCTTTCATAAATTTAAGACAAATAGTCAGATCTTTAGGGAGCAATATAAAAAGTAAAAATGAGTGTAGTTTAGTGTGAAAGTCCTTGATTCAATCATCAGTTTAAAGAAAATAAAAAGAAGTTATGTGTTAGAGTTGCTTATTACTGCAGCAAAACCAATCTTATTCTCTTCAACTGTACAAACTATTCCCTTACCCTTGTTGTTCATGTTACGAACATAAAACCTTGATTTTTTATCTTGCCTAGCACATTTCATGTTTGCATTTGTACCAACTAAGCTTGATGAAGGAATTAATATGTCCTGAGACAAAACAAAAGGTTGCTTATTGCTTTTTACAAAACTTTTGCTGTGATTTTCGTATAAAACCCCACCAGTATACATCTGGTTCCATCAATAAAATTTCTAAAGGAAGTCTGTATAATCCCCAGGAACATATGACAATAATCTTTTGACTATTCTGTATGTAACAGAGAGTGCGTCTTTTAGCAGGAGCCTCAGATCTGGTGTAAGTGATTATTAAACTGTAACAGCCTACAAAGCATCTGATTTACTAACTTGGGAATAGATAAACATTACATTAAACATTACACTATCATATGTTGTTAACTTTGAGATCATTATTCATACTTTTTATTATGTTTATTACTTATTATGTGTTTACTAAGATTGCTTATGATTTTCCTAGTAAACTATAATTTCCTTCGAAAGGTCCAATTAAGTTTTTTCTCTAATTTATATTCAGCCACTAGATTAAGCCTTTGACATAGTAAAATTCTCAACAAGCATTCACTGTGTAAATGGATGAACTGTGAAGACCATCCCCAAACAAGACATTGCTTGAATATGTTTAGCATTTCTCAAAGATCCATATGCTGAAGGCCTTGTCTGCAGAGGCTGGGGTGGATTACTCTGGACCTTCAAATGGGCTGGACCACTTGACAGCCTCTCATCCAGTGGGGTTGTAATACAGAAAGGGATTGTTTTGCGTTCACCCTTCTTGTTCTTTCCTACCTTCTTTCCTCTTTTAATGATATAAAAGCCATAGTATTTATGGTTCAGGTTTGGTTAGGTTTAGGCTTCCATCTGTACCTCTGTGGCACAGCCAACAGCAGTCCCTGTTGATTCTGTGTTATGCTCTTAGGACTTTGAGCTTCCAAAACTACTAACAGTAAATATGTGCTTTATAAGTACTATATCAGATACTGTGTTGTAGTGACATGATATTGAATCAGACAAGCACTTATGAGATGTACTCAAGTATTCTATTCCAAATAATTCAAGCTTGGGTTGGGAGGATGTTTTTTGTATGAGTTAACGTGTAGAAAGAGTGTTCATGATGCAATACATAATGAATGCTGTGCATGGCTGCAGGAATACATGAGTTAGAAGAACCATTAAGATGATTAAAATAAAATAACTTCTCGCATCTGCATTGGTGTTTTTGGTGGAGTGGTGATATGTTTAAAAAACAGATGAGTTCTTCTAGTTTAAAAGTTTCATTTTCTGACACTTTGCAGGGAGTTCTGAAAATTCATTTCTACCTTGGAGAATGCTTGGCGGTGCTGCAAGATAGCTGCGGATATTTTCTCCCAGGGGAGTAGGTGGGCTTGACAGCTGGAGGGAGGTAGTGGGAGTTCATAGCTGGAGTCGAGAAGGAGGAAATTAAAGCTCAGAGGTGGGTCAGAACATCTTTAAGAAGGAGGAGGATTTTGGCAGTGACTAGATAAAGTTCCAGAGGGACTGGTCAGCGGGTGAAGTAATGCACAATCGTGTGCTGTGTAGAGAAAGAAGTTGAGTCCGAGAATTCATTACGTGGAGTTGGATTAGGTAAAAGGGAATAATTTCTTTATTCTTTTTCTCCTCTGGCAGGAAACATAGGGGAAGGAAGGGACAAGTCTTAGCTCCCAAATTTCTCTCCCATTTAATTGGAGGGAAACAAATGTTGCAAATACTATCTTAAGGATCAAACTTTCTCCAGTACATATATCAGTAAAATTTTTCATATTAAAGCAGCTCCTTCAGACGTTAGTTTGACAAATCTATAAAACTACTGGAAGGGCTGAGAAATTATGAACTATTTTCCTTTTTCTTCTCTTGAATCACTAACTCTCATAATTTTCTTCTAATTTTGAATTTTTAAAGACTGTCAAAGAAATGCAATCATTTATAAAGACCCAAAATATTCTAAATTTCTTTATAAAAAGTGAACATACATGATACATGAGGAAAAAATGGACAAGGGATTACATAATATGATTTCTTCTAATAATACTTTCATGATAGGGGAACATCTTTCTATATTTCTTCTAAACAAACCAAGTTTAGTTTGTGGTGCATCCTCTTACAATAGGCAAGTGCTAAGATCAATGAAGAGACTGGATTCAAGATGCCAGATAAATAAAATATTCTCAGCTTGTTCCTGACTCTGTCTCTTAGGAGAGAAGGAAAATCATGCAGAGCACGACCTACAAGGGCTCATGGACATTAGCCACACTCTGCTGATTGGATAAAACATCTTATGTAAAAAAAACAGCTTGAATAAAATAAGTTTGTTTTGATTCACATATCAGAGGTTTCAGTTCATAGTCAGGTGACTCCAGGAGAGAAACAGATCAGCAGAGGGGCATGGTGGAGAGAAGTCATGAACCTCATAGTGGGTAGGAAGCAGGGAGGGAAGAAGCCAAAGACGAAGGCTGGAAGACAATGTATACCCTTGATAGGCAGGGCAGTGACCTACTTCCTTCCATCATGTCCCGCCTCTAAATAACCCATTCAGCTCTGACCCCAATGGATTAATCCACTGGGGGTGGGGTGGTAGCACTGTAATGTTCCAGTCACCTCCCTATATGCCACCTCTATTAATGGTACTCTGGGTTTAAACCTTTGATCCAAGCATCTTTGGAGGATACTTCATATCAGAACCATGACACCATGTATAAAATACCATCTCTGCACTGTGGATTTTAGACTAAGAGGGGTTTTTGAAAGCTAAAAAGCAGACAGAATCTGATGGGCAAGTAAACTGCAATGTTACATGGCACAACACCCTTAATGATCTGTTCATTACAGTGGAGGGAAGAGCAAAATACTGCAACCAAAAGTAAACAGCAGAATGATAGACTCTCCCATAAGTCTTTTGGGATGATTAAGACTGAACAGAATTACTGGCTGGTTAGGGCTTCCTTGGTCTCTCGCTTTGTGGGAGTAAGAGGAAGCAACGATATTAGGACACTGTCCTAGCTGTATAACAATTCTTTCAAAGAGAAAAAATAGGTGGGACCTCTGTCTCCAGAAAACACACTACAGTTGTGACACATAAAGTCATGTTCATTTTAAGACCTTGTACAGTTGATTTCTAATGCAATTCTAAAATACAGTAATAATGTATATATATGAATCAAAAATCCAGATGTTTTGGGCCTGGGAGTCAGAGAAAATGAGAACTAGGGGGATAAATATAAAAGCAAATTTAGAGAAAAATAATTTGAAAGATATGTAGTTCTAAATTTTGATATAATAATTTAAGTACAGCTATATGGAATATAAACCATAATTATTAGTAGCACCTGAAATGGAAGGGTTATTTCATAATTACTTAGGGAGATAATGAAGGAGAAATTAAAACAGTAGGTAGAAAGAAACAAAATTTATCAACATAAAAATGGACATAAAATACAAGTGATGACTGCAGAAATGTGTGCAAAAATATCATTAGTGAAAATTTTAAAAAGTAAGTAAAACCCTACCAAACATAGCAAGACTCCCAGACTGTCTGAAAAGTAGTCCAAGAATGTCTACCTGTGTGAGATACACTACTGCTACTCTAAAATGAAATCAAAATTAGATCTAATTAAGCCTGTAAGTGCAAAGGAAAAGAGGCAAAGTAATAAAACTAAGCAATTTAGATTTCCATTTGGAAACTGCCAAAGGAACAAATAAAATTCTGCCTTATGAAAGGTATACTTAATGAAAAGAGCTCTAGTCATTAACATAATAGGTTTGGAATTATAAGACCATTGAATGAATAAAAATAGAGAATTATTGATACAAATGACAAAAATGAGTGTGTGTGTATGTATATAATTACATATTCCATATTTTCTGTTTATACTTCTGCATTAAACAAATAAGTCATATTTTTACAAATTTGAGAAATTCACAAATTAACCAGGCACTAAATGTAGATCAGAATTCCACAGATTCCAGAAAGCAAAAATCCATGTAGCTTGCATTGTTTTTCTAAAACCACCATCAAAAACATCATCAAAATATCTACATTCCCATGTTAAAATAGTTTATTTTATTTTGAGATAATGAAGTAATCAATGTGAAAATAAGAAACTCTTTAGAAAACCCATGAAATATTCCCTTTGCCTAATGAGTCCCTGTCCCCAACTTGTTTTTCTACCTTCAAAACTCCTTGACTTGTGAGAATCTGATTATAAAGCAGTGCAATAAGTCTTTTTATGCTTTATCTGTATGTTCAAGTCATTGTCCAGTTTCTCCAGCTATCTGCTCTGGTCTTTCTATAATGCTTCTGGAACTCTCATAATTACGGACTCATTTGTATGTTATCTCCTAAATTCTTCTGTCTTTTTCTCTATCTTTTTTCTGAACTGACACTGACCTGGCTTAAGGTTTGCTAGTTCTTTCCCAAAGTAACTGAACCATTTCTCCCACCTGCCAAGAGTGCAAATTTTGGCTATGGTTTACTTTTAAGAACTACACTTCACAGAAATCACCATATATATTAATTTATTTGCTTTTGCTTAGTCTGCAACCTGACAGTGGGATGAATTTTCATTGATTTTCTTGTGGTGCAAACTGTGACAAACTTTAGTTGTGATAGTGCCTTTAGTGACCATATCTTAGACAAATGAATTATTTAAGGATGCTGCTCCAAGTGAAGAGGATATAAAAAAGTTCTGATAAAACAAAATAAGAACAGCCTAAATGATAAAAATAAATAATTAAAAAGGCAACTAATACACAACAAAAAAATCCATTATAGAAAGATCAACCACACTGAATAAGAGAAAAAGCATGAAAATATTTATTTATAATATTGGAAACACTGAAAAATAATTTTACCTTCATATAGGTATAGGAAACACAGTTACATACAGTAGTATTGTGATGAATTAGTAATTTGCAATATGTTATGAGATAAATATTTTTAGCAAAAAGGAAATGAATGTATAGATTTTGCTTTTGCAAAATTCAATAAAATATTTTGCAGAGGGATCTGAGATTTAGTTCAGTGTTTCCAGCACCTGCCTAGCAGGCTCAAGGTCCTGAGTTCAATTGCTAGTAACCACATACAACAATGCAGGACATGGTGACTCACACCTGTAAGCATAACACTCAATAGTCACATACCACAATGCTGGGCACGGTGGCTCCCGCCTGTAATCCCAGCACTTGAGAGGCTGAGGCAGGAGGATTGCTGTGATTTTGAGGCTAAGTTCAGGACCAGCCTAAACTACAAAGTGAGACCCTGTCTCAAAAAACTACCAAAAAAAAAAAAATTGCAGGACTAGTTGTCCAATTTTGTAATGATTGTGTGTGTATGCAATTGACATGTGTACATGAATCACTTCTATAATTCACTTTGAAAAATCAATGGTTAATACTTCTAATCCTGTATGTACTGAAATTAGCACATTTTACCAAATAGCTTAATAGTGCATTAATTTAAGGAGACAACTTGAAAGATATCTTAAGCATGTGATAGTATTTCACCACTGAAGATACTATATGTGTGCTCATGCACATGTATTGACAGGCTTTATGTAATAAATTTTTCATAAATGTACAGATTAAAATAAAAATTACACTAGAATGATAAATTGTTTCATACTTTTTGAAGATTTATCACAGATTTTAAGAAGTGTGTCCAGACCTTATTTTTCCCACAAGTTGACTACTTGTCTGAGTCAAAGTTCACTTAACTAACAGCCTACATTTCCTTTTTTATCATTCTTTCTCCTTTTCTCCCCCTTTCTTACACACACACACACACACACACACACACACACACACACATACAAACACACACTTTCACACCCTGTGAGTGAATAGGAAATGACAAAGAACACCGAGCACATCCCAGTCAGTCTCCCAAGCCCGGCTTACCTCACTATCCAGAGTAATGTGCGGTTTGAACGCTCCTACAAAGGCTTGATGGGCTTGTTCCCTTCAGTCTCTGCAGTGTGATGTGCTTAATTTAAGCAATGCAGGGAAATACTCCCTGAAGATATTTTAAATTCGTTAACATCTTGTTTACTACACACAGAGACAATTTTTTAATGAAAATTGTCATAAATCGTTACTTGGCATTTTTTAAGATTTATAATTGATATGCAAATTAATGGAAGGTGAGAAAGGTTTAGCAAACATCTAATATTCAACTGGACCTTTCTATTTCTTCTTCAAATGCCCCCAAAAAGGAAATGATACAGTAGAATAGCAAAAATGCACGTATTTAAATAAAGAAATGCAATTTTTCTGAATATATGCTATTAGCTGCTAAACGGAAGACGGAGCGTGCCTTTTCATCTACCCAGTTTGCACCTGCTCAGTTTACTTATTGTGTTACCTTCATAGCTAAAATAGTTGCTAAAATGTGCTTTCTGCGATTAGCAGTGGCTTCTCCCCTAATTCGAACAACAATAATTAGAAAGGCACATGCACTAGTTTCCACTTTGTACCAAGTATATTTATTTGAAATCCCTTGAGCTCCTCCAATGAGAAAACAAGCTTTTGAGTTAATATCCTTCAATTGTTAAAAACTTGCGTCACTGTGAGAGCGGAGTAAAATGTAAAGGTCCCAGCGCACTGGCAGTTGATTGGGAGGGGAGGTGTTTGTTCCACATTTAGACTGGAAAGGGTGAGGAACTCTGCTTCCCAACGTGCTTAATGAATGAAAGGAAAATTGGACCCCTGAGCCAGAGTCAGTGACCTAAGGGAGTGAAAAATGTTCGCAGGTTAACAAGGCCAACTGTTCCTTGCCATAATTCCCACTGGGGGTGAATGACAAAGGGAACCCTGAACCTCTGCCTTGATGTTATCTGTGAATCCATTCTCTTCCTAGGGAAAATAATAGCATTGTTCTAGAAGGCACTAACTAGTGTTGGACAGATTAAACTATGTTCATTCTCTCTGCTATCGATTCACTCATTTATTCCTGTATTTTCTTTTAATAATTTACTTTGATATCTTTAACTTAAATGTTCTAAAATACCTAGGTTGTCATTCAATACACTTTAAACTTTAGGATGCACTCCTTAATGCAATATGCAAAGGCAAAAGCAGTCTTCAAAGATATTTCTTGCCCTTTACGTAGTGTAAATGGCTATGAAACATTTCCTCCTTAAAGTGGGAATTATTTTAAACTTTTGCTTAGACGCATTTATTTCTCCAGAATTGAATGGCCTTCTCATAGCCTTAGCCAAGCCTCCACCCTGGTCATATCCACAGATATCAAATCTCTCATTGGAAGTTGGTGACTCATTCCTGGTGAAGAATCTTATCTTAACACCTGCCTTATCTTTAACATCCTTTTCAGCTTCTTGTAGAAAAACAATAACCAAAAAAAAAAAAATATATATATATATATATATCTGGGATTGCTTCAGTTTTGAAACACCTGCCCTTGTGATAAAGGGTATAATTTTAGGCCTTTGCAATGGCTTTACTTTGGAATAGAGCCTGCTCTGCACGCTGTGAGCATCTAACTTGTCTCCAACACGTGCTTGGCCTGAGTCTCACTTCAGGCTAGTAAATTACAAAATGACAAGTTCATCTCTGTTACTATGGAAAACTTTCTTTGTATCTGCAACTCTCTGAAACCCTGGCTTCACGTTAAGTGCATTTTATGAGTTGAAGGCACATTACAACATCAGCCCTAATGAACCGGTCAATAATCCTTTATGACTTAATTCCAGTCTGATACAGATAATCTTTGGCTAACTGCTTAAGATGATATCCCAGGTTTATGTGACCACTGCGAACCAAAATAGAATCATTTTCAAAAATTATAGACAGGAACTACACAGCTGGAAGCCAGCAGCAGCAGTTTTACTTGGGCTATTAAGAAAATTTGCAGTTAACAGAATAAAAAACATTTATATTACCTCATTTATTTTCCCCTGGATAGTTAGATGTGTGCAGTATTAGTGCTTGTGAAGAGGTTATCTTAAGGGCACACATTTGTTTTAAAACCGTAAATTTGTTTGCTCTACAAATATCAGTCATTACCAAGCAATTATATAACTTATACTAATTAGTTTTGATTTATTTTAATTTACTATTATCTTCAAGTGTAAACACTTTGACACCTTCTGAACTCCAGGTAAAGCAAATGTGATTTAGAAGGAGACAGTAAGGCAATGTTTAAGCAAAAGTCAAGGGCTTCAGAAAGCTTGCCAGAAAAAGGCCAAATAACTAAACTGTGGCCCTAATATGGTACTAGGTGCCAAGTACTGTAAAAACAGATTAACAAAATAATACTGCATAGACTCATTAATGCATCTTTCTGTGTTGTTCTCTGGGACTCTGTTGACAGTAGGTTACTTGATTTTTCATTCTGTTTGTGGTGCTTTGGAGTGAACTTAAAGCCTTCACTCAGAGCTATGGCCCCCAAGTATGTATGTATATATGTATGTATGTATGTATGTATGTATATATTCTTTCTTTCTTTCTTTCTTTCTTTCTTTCTTTCTTTCTCTCTCTCTCTCTCTCTTTCTTTCTTTCTTTCTTTCTTTCTTTCTTTCTTTCTTTCTTTCTTTCTTTCTTTCTTTTTCTTTCTTTTCAGTTAGAAATTTGTCAAATTTCCCAAGCTAAGCTTGAATGTATGATCCTCCTGCCTCTACCTCTAGGAATGCTGGGATTGAAAGCCTGGGTTGCCACATTCAGCTCCGTTATAGCAGTTGTAGAGAATAAGGTAGGAGGAGGCACACAGCAGAGAAGGACTTGAAGAGAGAGTGGGCTAAGGAGTGGCTTTAGAAGGTCAGGCCTTGGCGTTGCCAATGATATGTAGCACCTTCATTCCTTGGGGTTCATAAAGTATCTGACCCATTTTGGGAAGCAGTTTGGCCCTTCTTCAAAGGCTTGGCACAGAACTACCACTGGACCTAGCGCTTCCATTATGTTACACAGTGCAATTAATTCTCAACCACCGCGGACTTGGAGTGCATAAGGCTTCACACCTTATAGTCCACCAGGAGACAGCTAGGGGCCACCATCAGTTGAGGGACTTGGGGTTCCTTTGCAGGTCCCTGAGTCTGCAGTTGTCCCCTCCCAGCCGGCCGGACAGTGGGATGACAGGCGATGCAGCTCACCAAAGAGGATTATTCTCTGTGTCTTAGAATTTATTTAGCTAGACTTAAAATTTGCTTAGGACCTGCCATCCTTTCTGTCTTTCTGAGCACTCCCTTTTGTGAGCAGAATCTCTGCCTTGGGTCTGTCCATCACTTTTCGGAAACATATCATACACCTGGTCTCACGGGTCCACATCTGAAGAGGCCTTTTGCCTCAGAGACAGTTGTACCTTGAGGGTCACACATGTTAGATTTAGGAAATGCTCACCTGCAATTTGGAAGACACAGCCTCTGTGGAAATCAGCTGAAACTTTTGGAGCCCTCTAAGATGAAATAAAGACACTCATGTTTTGCATGTCAAAAGGAAATAGATTTTGGAGATCCAGAGGGTGCAATGCTATCAGCTGAAGTGTATTCCTTTCTAAATCCACACAAATGTTCATTCCTCAGCCCCTGGAAATTACTAACCTAGACTCTGCCTCTCTGGATTCGACCATATAGGATATGACTTTTTACATTTATCATAATTTATAATAGTCTACATAGTAGTATGTATGAAATAAAATGGACATAGGTGGTGAATGTTTAAATTTTCAAAAATTTTATTATGATTCATCATCATTAATCCCCGTAGCAATGTTCCCCTCACATTCAACACACTGAGCCTGTCATCCTGCCCCTCACATCCATCTCTTCACATAGAACAATCTTTTTGCCATGTCATGATGTCGAGCTCTGAGAGCAGCACATCCAGAAGTCTTCTTTCTTGAGTGTCTATGCAGGTTAATGCTTTTTTTTAAATTTAAGAAATCTACAACTATTTCTTTTCAAGTAATTTTTTCTCCTTTCTGTATTTTCTTTTATGGATTTCCAATATGCATTAAATTTGCAGAAAAAAAAATACTCCTCACAATGTTCATTGTTCTCAAAGGTAAGTCACATAGCAAAAGGGACTGCAGACATGGATGACACCCTGGTTTGTCTATGTGGACACGATTTAGTTACACAAGTCCACATAACTATGAGAGGGAAGCAGCAGAGTCCAAGTGAGCACAGAGACATGGTGACTGGAGCCGTGGCCTGAGTGAGATGGACTACAGCTGACAGGCTCATGCAGGCTGCACTAGCTGTAAGAAGCAGTAGAACATGCTGCCCTAGGGCCAGCAGAGGGATCAGCCCTTTGACATCTTGATTTTAGTCCACTGAGAATTCTGAGCTCTAGAACTAAAAGATGATGAATCTGTTTTGCTTAATGACACTAAATTTGGCATAATTTATTACAGCATAACAGGACACTCATACAATAAGTATGTTCCCAGGTTTGATGGTGTTCTGCAGGGTGCTGAGATTCTATGTATTTTTCTTCATGTTTTCCTTGTGTTCTTCACACTGGAAAAATCTCACCTGATGTCTTTCCAAATTTTTCAATTCTTTCCTTTTCCAGTTTAAATTTGCTTCCAAGCTATAGTGAAATTTCCATGTTTATTGCTGTTTTGAACTCCAATACTTTCATTAGTTTTTCAAATATTAATCCCCCCTCCTTTTGGGTGAGATATTATTTTTGCACTGATTTTTTATTTCTTTCAATGTGGTTTGCTTTTTTCACAGATAACTCATTTAACTCCTTTGCTTTGTGAATACAATATTGTAGTGTCTCTAAATATAGTTTTTATTAGTCTTTTTTCCTTATGTGTGAGCTATAATTTCTTATTCCTTTGTATGCTTCATAATTTTTGTGAAAAACTGTACATTATAAGTAATATGATATGCCAACTCTGGAAATCAGCATTTCTTCCCAGTTTTACAGTTATTACTATTTTAAAAATGAGGTATCAAGTTTCCTGGAAGAATTCTGTAATGTTTTGTTGTTGTATGTTCTCAGCTAGCTCAGGCTTTCAGAGTGTGGCTAGACAAGATTTCTTTAAATAAATCGAAGGGATGAATATCTTTCCTTTGGCAAAGGGTTCAAGGCATTCACTAGGGGAACAGTCAATGCCTTGTCGGGCTTTGGATAACTCCAAGTTCATCTTTATTTCTTATTTGTGTAGAACCTGCCATGAAAGATTATGTCAGGTCTTTACTGGGCACAGGAACACAGTCCTGCAAATGGACAAAGACTTCTAGGTTCCCAGGAGTATTTTGAAAGTTTCAGAACACATTTACGGACAACTCATTTCAAGAACTCATTGAAATGTCTTGGTCTCTTACGTGAGCTCAACTGGCATCACCCGCTCAGACAGATACATATTAAATAAACATTTGCTGCTGATTATTTCTAATAAACAACTTGGAAGATAGGCCTTTTCAAGTAGAACAATCTTTTAGCTATGTCATGATGTCAAGCCCTAAGGTTGAAACCACCTTGGTAAGTGGCCATGGAAAATGCTGACAATTCCCTGGGCACAGCTAGGTGGGGTAGCGAAATCCTGTTCAGCTATCTGTAGGGTTCTGGTGGACTGGTGATGTTCAGAACACTACCACTATGAGGCTACTGGTTTTCTAATCTACCAAGGATGAGTGGGATGGAGCTAGGCTACCATGCCACAGAGATCTTCGTACTTCTTGAGATTCAGCAGTTTTTAAAGATAATTCTCCTAGTATTTTTGTAAGTCTTTGGTCCATTTCCAGGGTTAGTGCAGAGTAGAGTCATCCATGATCTCAAGGTAATTAAACATTTTGAATAGTGTCTCTCCAAAAGGTATCTATTACTAACAAGGTGAAAAGAATTTTAGAAATAGAAATTTTATTGTAGAGTCATATTACTTAAACACTCCATATTCTTCAGTCAGATCTTTCTGAATAAAAATCAAAGAACTCACACTATCTATTCTGTGACTCGGTGCTGTTTGCTCAGCATGAGCATTCACACCTTCTATTTTATATGTGATCTATTCTTTTAGCTTGGCCAGCTGCTGAACTTCTAGTCATTTGTCAGATCACAACTCATTTCACAAGTCAAGTATTTATTTTCTGAAGTAATCCCAGAGATAATGTCTTTTCATATCTCCAGTGTGCCATTAGCATTCCTTTAAAATCACATTTTACATACTATGTAACCATTGTTTGCCATTTCTTTCCCAACCACCTCTACTCTAAGGATATAGAATTTTAGTTTTGTAGATCCATGCTTACAATAATGCCTTCTAGATGCTATGAACTTCATGTATAGTCACTAAATAATTGGGTGAGAGAGTTGAGAACTATAAACAAGGAAGTTTAGAGAAAAGGAGATGATAATAAGAAAGGTCCTGCTGCTGTCTTTCCTGATGGATACTTTTCCTTTTTCTTCCCCTGTGAGGAAAATCCTCTTTAACTCACTTACGCATGCCTCTATTTGTACTCAGAGTTAATGATTCAGGGTTTAAAAGAAAAGACTTGGCATGGACAAAGATGGGAGGAGAATTGTCCAGCCAAAATATGCTTGCTCATTTTTTCCTCCAACTGTAGAATGAAAGAAAATATAAAAGTGAATATTACACTAGGCATAAAACAAGGAAACTATTCTCACATTGTGATTAAAGGATAATGACGTTATTTTGACAGGGACAGGTATCATAATCGCACAAAGAAGGAGTAACGTTGTTTAGGAAGTTATACTAGTTGACCTATCATATCTGCTCCCTTTGTAGTTTCCTTGACTTTCTGACTTTTTTCCAACAAAAATTGGTGCTGGTAAGATGAATAAAACCTAAGCATGAGAAGAAGTTGATGGATGGCTTTATGTGGTGTGCATGGAAAAATCCTCTTCAGGAACAGCTCCAAAGTACTAACTGGAAAAGGGTGGAGAGAAAAATTTATGTCAGTAAAGAAAAATTTATGAAAATCAAAAGGTCAGAACTTTGGATATTTGTAAGTAAAGGTGTAGCTTAACTTCTGGAGAGACTCAACAATGACAATTGAACTGTATTATTTCCAGTGAAATTATTTGGCTCCAATAATCTCTCATTTCTTTGCTTTTCTTGCCTTGAGGACATGTAAAAATGCACAGGGCAAAAATTGAGCCAAGTTGCACAATATTTGGGGGCAATCTTGAATCACAAAATATAAGCTGTATTATATTCATACTTTTCTTTTTTAATTGTTGTAGTTAACTTTTAGTTGTATTAAGCAATCAATTTTTTTTCAAAAGTGTTGTTACCCTCTATTTTCCTTGTTAAAAATATTCAACTGTTCTATTTCATTTGAAACATTTTGTTTTTTTTGTTGAGACTAGGCCTCCCTATGTGGTTCAGGCTGGTCTTGAGCTCAGGATGTAACCCAGGCTGGCCTTGAAATCTCACTATCCTCCTACTCAGCCTTCCAACTTGCTGTGGTTGGAGGCACGCACACCACAGCTGGCCACTACCTTTCTACACTTAAAATGTTGTTATAATTTCTCTCAAAAGCAAAAATACCTATGGGTTACGTACCCATATTATTGATTTATTTAAAATCTAGAGAAGGGCATGACAGCAGACATCTGTAATACCAGAACTGAGGGTACTGAGGCAAGAGAATAACTTTGAGTTTGAGAGCAACCTGGACTATATAGTGAGTTCAAGGCCTGCTTGAATGACAAAGTGAGACACTGCCTCAAAAAACCCAAAAAGAATTAAAATAAAATAATAAATAAAATCTAGAATTTAAAAATATAAGTAGTACAAACTTTTGTGACACTTAATTTTGGAATGTTCATTAAACATTTAATAACATTGTATGTTAATATACATTTAATAATATTATATGTTAATATACATTTAATAACATTATATGTTAATATACATTTAATAACATTATATGTTGATATACATTATATGTTGATAAACATTTAATCAACAGCGGTTGATTAAAAAATAACATTAATGCAAACATGTTACCTTGAGCAAGTTTCTATCAATTATAATACAGTACTAAAAAAAATAAATGTTGTAATGATATTGACCCAACATGTATTAAATTCTCCTCGCCTTGATATCTATCCACCTATCTCTCTTTTCTGTTTGTAAGTATAATACATATAAATGAACATAAATGTTTAATAAGAAAACTATAATAAATCTATAATATAGGGTACATTTTTCAGCTCTTTTGGAAAAAATGCTATAACTATTTATAGTAGATGATGTATAGTAGATGATTTTATAAAACAATGTTTTAAATTCCTTGCAATCTTTTATTAATTTAAAATATTAACAGTGTGTTCCTAATTGTAAATATATATTTTTTCTTTCTAATATATCATTTATCTTCTCTCTCACTTAAATCCAATGTTTTATACACAGGGAAAAAGTTACTATTATCCACTAATTTCTACTAAAAGTATTATTCTTCCTTTACATTCAGGAAAGTGGGTTAGACCAAGCTTAATTGGCCTATCATTTTTCACATAACTAGCAAGTGCTGGATCTAAGTTTGGACCATAAGAATATATGACTTAGTGTTCTGCCAATCTGACTATAGTAAATTCATCATTCTTCATATCAAAGTTTTAAATATTAGTGTTAATTGCTGAATAGGCATTGGCATGACTTAAATGGTGTTTAAAGCTTTGCTATTGTTATATTATGATTATTAATTTAAATGTCTTCACTAATAGATTAATCTACCCACTAAAATATAAAGATTCTTCTTTCTCAAATGGAGAAGCAAAGAAATATATTAACACTTTATCTTATTGTGACTTCCTTTTTACTTTTTATTGTTCTATGTGTATATTATATAATGTTTACATTCCTTGTGGGAAGTTACTACATGGAAATAATACATTTTAATTTTTTTATCCCCTTTCTCTTCCTTGTCTTCTACCATATCTTCATTTTTTTGTATTTTTTCTTCAATAAATTCTAGTATTTGAAGCCCCAAAGTCAACTTTTACTTTTTATCCCTCACTTCTGAGTTAGTTCTCTTTCTGTTTTTCAACACTAGTATGGGAATTTTCCCAGGGGACCAGTAATATGTATAGTAATATCGATACAGCAAGGAAGACTTTTTAGGATATGACTATTTCTATCCTGTTGTGGCCTATATAATAGTTATTTTTGAATGATGTGTTAAATGATGAGCTCTGGGTAATGGAACAGTACTCTATCAGTACAGAATAGGGACATAAAGATCATAAGAAAGAGAAATAGCCTGGGCTTGGCTTTTGGCCTAAGGAAATGATGATGACAGGGACTGGGTATACTAAATGATGGATCCGAATAAATCCCATAACCAGAGAGCAAGGCCGTGAAACTTTTTACAGCAAAGAGATGACAATGGGAAGCAAGAAGTGGCTGAACTGTCAGCATGTGATACTCTGTCAGGAATTAACAATGGGAAAACTACTCAAAGGTGAGTACAGAAATGTAGCTTTCCAAGGGCACTCAATGACTGGAATAGGCAGAAATTTCAGTCCTTAGGTTACAAGAATTAAATCCAAAATTTTAAACTGTGGTTAGTTTTAGTTTTGGAAAGTCTAGTAGCCAGGGAATGACATATTGCTGTCCTGGAAGATGATACTGTGCCGGTTAAATTTATAAACTTGATTAATATTTAGAGGGCATGTGTTTGTTATATCATTGCTAGAGCGTAAAGTGAGAGAAACCCTGATTTAGATATATTACACTTGATCTTAGCCAAAATGTGAGAAGCGATATATTAGAGATGATGTGAGTTCACTTTTCCGCTTCACCATCTGTCCAACATTGCTAATTACTTTTGAGATGACTTCTGCTCCTAGGAAATACCAAAGCGTGCGGCAACCCTAACGTGATCTTTGTTACATAAAAAGAAAGTGATGATGCCCAGTATTTAGATAGATCATTACAACAGACAACAGAAAAAAGGAAGAAAAATAAGATTTGTAGAAAGACCTAGGGGACTTGTCTTGCTTTTTAAGTTTTTGAATGATTAATACGTCCCCTGATACCGTAACCATAAATTACTCATTCCAAAACTGCTTAGAACATTTTTGTGTTTTTTTTTTAAAAAGGAACATATTTCCAATCATTATTCCTGGTTTATATAAGCAGAGTTTAGCTATGGCTCTTCTGAGCATTTTTATTTTATGATATGCAGGATGCTGTATTTTTGAATTGGGTAAATTTCAATTGGCTTTACATTTTGGCTTCCCAAGATCTCGTTCGTACTAGTGAAGAAAAGAAACCTGATCCCACTGAGCCTGCGTGTAAGTTATGGCAGTCTTATAAATGTTGATTTGGATTACTCTGGAGAAGCAGCAAAAGGAGCATCCCCACAGAAGAGCCAGTAAGAATCCTTTGGTTGGATCCAGAAGGAGGAGCGAGGTGTATATCAGGGCACAGCACTTACAGTTAGGCCTCCACTCTTTATAGTATATCACTGTGCTGAAGAGTCTAGACTCCTGGTGTGTGCAGTAAATGCATCAGTCTCAGCTCTGCCTCTTGCAAGTTGTGTGATGTAGTGAAGACTTCTAATTTCCTTTCCCCACTTTTATTGAATAATTGAACAAGCGTTTCGTAATAGGACCTTCAAGGGTACTACTGCGATGATAGAAGTTGATATATGCAAAGTTATTTGACTAGAAGTCCCATTTATTATTATTATTATTGTCATTGGTGATTAACAAGACCCTGGGTCGAGCTGGGCAGCAAATAAGTCAGCCTTGGTCAAACCGGAAGTAGAAGTATTTTCAGTTAGATTCAGACAGAACCGAACTAAATTTCATAAAGCCCACTGATTTCTTCTTACTAAAATTCCGCTTCACATAATCACAGCGGAAGTTACACAACTGACATCTTGATCAGCTTCCCTAACCTTGGTTGCATCAGAGGGCCCTTGATCCTGCTTCAGTGACACCCGCGCTGATCTGAGACACCCAGTCTTGCCACTGGGCAACTTTGGAATATAGACAGAAAGTTGTCTTGTAAATTTGATTCCGACCAAGGTTGGAATTAAATGTTTGATAATTTTCCAGTTGTCATTTTAAACATTAATTTTCTAGCAGTTCCACTGTACTTTAATGCCGCTGGAATTAAAGGTTAACTAAAGCTGAGGGATCCTCTATTCTGTAGCCATTTGAAATAATGGACAAAATGAGCTTTCACTTCGTTGCTTCTCTTATTTAACCAACTACCTACTTCAGTTCTGTTGTTTCCCGTTAGAAAGTAACCTCATGTATGCTGCTGACACATGTTCTGTGGTTATAAAGAAATGTTGATATTTTGTCTTTCGTGCAGTAAGTTAGTCTCTTTTCTCACTCTTATGCAGTTCTGCCCTCCCATTTCTTTGAAGCCACTGTCCATTTGACATGAAAAATGTACTTACGGTCTCGTGGCTAATTATTTCAAGGGGAGGTGAAAAAAAACTTGCACATGGAATGATTAGCTCCATATGTTTAAGCCAAAGCAACCACACACTTTAGAATTTCTTTGTAATGACAACCGTTCAGCAATTCACTTTGTTGAGCATTGTATTCCATTCCTCTAGTGCAGCCTGAGATTGTTTTACAGATCCGAGAATTGACTCTGTCCCATAGTGAGCGGTAGAGATCATCAAATTTTCCTGTGAAATTTAATGTCACTGAATTGTTAGTTCTTACCAAATTATCATCATCTAGACTATTATGAGACTCAAGTGTCATGTCAGTCCTGTTGTACCTAAATTCAAATCTGGAACTAGATCCTAGATATCCACTCACCACTGTGTGATCTTAGATCATTTAGACTTTCTAACCCACATATTCCTCAAATGTTAATAAAGATAATTAATGCTAAGTTTCACTCTCTCTCTCTCTCTCTCTCTCTCTGTTTCTCTCTCTGTCTCTCTCTCTCTCTGTGTTCCACCTAATGACTGGCATGGAAATTATCTAATAAGTGATCACTATTACTATTTCTGAAAATATGGATTCCTCAAAAGTATTTGTGAAATAACTAGTGATTTAGTTAAATTACCTTATGCCAGTATATGAATAAGCAGTGAACAGATGGAATTTAATAACTTGATGTAAATATGACTTAAACCTATACATATTAATTTGAAATCACTGAGTAGAAAAAAGAGACAATGTGCAAATAATATTAGCTATTTTTATGATGAATAAGGATGGTGAATGTTCAATGTCAATTTCTTGCTGAATATTTTTGTAATGTTCAACGTTACAATGACATTCCAAATTCTTGTCTCTTTTCCTTTAACTTATCAAAGTGTTGTTGCAGGAGGCATGAGTCTTGGCTGGCCACATGGATGACGAGTGCTGTGCTCTCTCCGGGAATTGGATTGCATAAATTTTTCCCTTTACTGTGTGTAGAACACATTAGTAAATTTGCATTGTTGGTTCTGCTTATTTTTTTTTTTATCTTGCTCCTCTTATATAGATGGAAAGTTAAGGTCTCCTGATTTCTCATTAGTTAACACATTTGATGGTTTTCACTAAGTTACTCTATTCCATTCTTCTTTTACTAGTACATATTTGCAGGCTGTAATGATTGCATTTCTTATGGAAAGTTGGTACGTAAAGATACACATCTGAATTCTGTTTTCATTCCCTTCCCTTTCCCTTTCCTTCCTCCTCTTATCCCTCCCCACTTAATTAAGTACACTGCCAGCTACAGAACAATTTCCCTACCTTCTCCATAGATATTTGGGAAGCCTTTAAGTCACTCAAAACTTCCCTCCGTACATTTCCCCAGCATGCATTTGGAGTTGATGGTTTTTATTTGCTCATTACAGCTTTGAAAAGTGCTATCACATCAGCAATAGTGAGGGATTTTTAGCATTGTTTTATGACTAGGTTAGGTTCTATATTGATAACTGATTAAATAGAATTAAAGCCTAGATGGATATATGTGCTCTTGAAAAACTTGATGACATAAACTCAGAATTTTCATTTTCATAACAAACAAAATGAAGACAGTCATGTGCGTTATTAGGAAGACTTTAAATTTTTGTTTTTCCCTTTTAAGGAGTTTTTCACCTCTGTGGTTAAACAGTGGAAGAATGATTTGAAATAAACATGATAACTCACTCCCACTTTCTAATTGTGTCACCACAGCCTGGGAAACTTCTGCCCGAGTTGGCGATCATGTGAGTTCTGCTCTTCCAGTGCCAGAAGTGCTGCCCACACCATATTACAGTTCACTGGTCTATTTTATGCCCTGGTGTCTCCTTTTTGCTTTTGGGAGTGTGGATTTCATGGAGCATCTTTATAAAAAGTCTCAGTTTCCTGGCAAGTGAAGATTTGTTTTAAGTAGTACTTTTTCTCTTTAACAATCTTTTCAGTTTTTCTGGGTACAAAGCAGCAGCCTCCTCTTTGGGAAACACAGCTACTCTCATTTTTGTGTCTTTTAGTCACAAATCTCTCAATATTTCACACTTGAAGCAAATGAGGAGGTGCCTCTTCTTTTAGGGGTTCTTTGATGCTGGGTTGTTATGTGGGCTTCCTTGGGCTCAAATAATTTCTTGAGCAGTATGTGCCTTCAGTGGTCAGACACACTGTTCCTGCCTTATCTCCATGAATTTAATCACACTCCTATTTAATGATGCCCTTACAAAAGCATCATGGCTGTAATTTTTATTTTCAGGTATGACAGTAACATGGGCACCCTATTTTTCCTCTTCACAATTTCATAGATGATCCATCTTTATTGCAGATCTCATCAACCTCAGTGTACCATGTTTTCATCATTCCTGTCAGTAGAAAACATTCATCTTTCACGTACAGGAAACACATTAAGGTTTTCAACTGGCACACTGAAATTATCATCGTCATGACTGTTGTGCTTTGGGGCCATCATTAAGTAAAATAGGGCTTTCTGAACATGAGCAGTGCAGTTCATGGTGGCTGTTAGCTGATAAGCCAGGTGGCAACTCGGTGGTGCATTTAGGGCAGACATGGTGGGTGCAGGACCTGCATCCTAGGCAGGATGGAGAGGGACACCAAGAAGTCGAATGGAACAGTTCAGTTTCAAATATATGAGTTACTTACTTTGGAGATGTTCCATTTATTATTTTTAGACTGCTCTTCATCTTGGAAAACTGACAGAGTAGAAATTGAAACCCTAGATAAGTAGGGACTGTTGGCTCCTGGTGAGGCTGGGAGAGCAGATGCAGAGTAATGTTCAGACTTCTGTCCATGAAGCAAAATGACTCGTCCTGTGTAGTTCATTTTCCCAGGGCTGCCCACTTCCCTCTGAGGCATCCGGAACACCTTGGTGGAAATTACAACTCCTACCATCATCACTATTCACACCCCTCCTCCTTTTGTATCTTTCTATAACATCTTTATCTGAGTTAGTTGATGTATTTTTATTTATATGGTATTGTCTGTCTCTCCACATTGGGATAAAACTCAATATAGGAAAAGTTTAATCTATTTCATTTGTTTCTATATCCCAACTGTAAGTGCTTAATACATACTATTTGCTTAATAATCACTTATTAAATAGTTATGAATTCCAGAGCAAGTATTTTATTCTCTGTTGAGCAAAAAAGGTGAAATATGAAACATTTGACACAAGAGAGAAAAAAGTATATCTCATAATTTAAATTTTCCTCAAGTTCCACCTCAGGAATAAAATGAATTCTGATGTAATAATGAAACTATGTTTTATTTTTCACTTAGTTATTGGTCTTCAACTATTTCCTGCATTTATCAGAATCTAAGAAGGGAATAAATTCATGTAGTTACCAATATACTTTCCTTCTATATTATATGTGGAGCTGTCCAAGGCCACTCAGATCTCTCATTTCAAAACTATGCTTATATTTTAATTCCTAAATTTGACTTCAAATTATCCTAGATATATTGAACTTTCTGTCATTCAGTAATTTTATTTTATACCTAGAAATCTCTTTCAATGGAAGCTCATTTTATAAATAAATTTATTTAAAACTCCCCAGGTATAGTGGGAAACTGCCTTGGATTCACTCGGATAGAGAAAATGTTGAGGAAAAACACCCATTACCTTTTACATTTAAGCGAATTATCTGGGGAAGAGAGTGTGGAGATGCAGAGATTTCTACTTTCCAGACTATGTGGGGTACTAGCTATGTTCCAGAGAATGTCTATTTGCCCAAAGGGGAGAGTGTAGGTCTCTCAGACATACTCAGGCAGAATAAGAAGACTTTGAGATCCACAATGCTCTGCCGAAGCATCTCACCTTGTAGCTATCTGCCTCTGAAAACAGCTCAGCTGCAGACTAGACAGCTGTACAGTCAGAAAGAGATGTTATCAAAACTAGATGTCCCGTAGCTTTTCCATTCACCTGCCCCCACATGTCAGCCCATTAGAAGCTAACAGGCTCAGATGAGAGATCGTGTACTCCAAACTCAGGACACACTGATGGCATTCATATCCTGAAAACTCTAGACATGTTGACATGACATGAAGACATGATTATGTCAGATATATTGGCCACACAGACACACACTCAGCCACATAGACCTTCCTGGTTTGTACTAGGATCACCACCCTGAAGAACCTCTTTCCCTCTTGAGATCCCGTACAGTCTCAGGCCACCTTGTGTGCTCAGCACACAAAATGGGAAAAGGATCAAGTTTGGTGGACCTCCTTCTCTTTTATTTTCTTCTATGTATAAGCTACTTTTATTTTCATTTCCCCCAAACTTTCTGTGGGTGTGGCATTCATGTGATCACTTGAGTTGGTAAACGTGTATCTGTGAATTTTAAAACATGAATGTTGACAGGTGACAGCTAGGTAGTGACAGTTTATAAGACTTTTATGTGTTCCTTAGCATTTGTTTACTTTAACTATTGAATGTAAACTTGGAACTTCCTCAGCACATAATGGTAAACATATGCTGCTGATTTTGAACTCAATATACTGCTTAAGAGTATTCATGAAAATCATATGCACCTTATAGTGTCACAGGATACACTTTGGCAGAATATATGTATACCTCTTGTTACATATATTTAATCAGAGGATATTGAATGTATTACTTTCTCAGGAGTTTGGGTTTGGGGTAATTTAGTGGTGGTTATATAATAAAATTTTTAAATCACATTTATTATAGTTGCCATGATTTACCAAATAGACATGGTTGAAAGCATTGTTCTGTTAAGATGATACTTACTGCACAAGTTAACTTGGTTACAGGAGACATTAGGGACATTTTTACTCAGATATAATGTAAAATCTTACAGTGAAGGCTCCTTGAGCCCTTTCAAAACAATAACAAGAAGAAAATAGATCTCTTTGGCTCATTACTCAGATTGTACTGCAAATGACAGGACAGTCTCTGGCCAGACCACTCTGAATGTGCCCAATTCCCCTGTCAATGGTAGGATGACCCTCAGTGTATACACAGGTACATTCTTTCCACTGCTCTGCCCCAGGGATGATTCTTGACAGGGCTCCTGATGGATTGTGTTCTGCTCCATTGTTTATAAGAGAGTGCCATAAAATATAGCCTGAGACTTTATTTACAACTAAAACTTAGTGACATATTCAAGTCGTGTTTTTAAGCAAAGATTCAGGAAATGTTTTCTTCTGTTTTTTCAGAGAATGTTATCTCAACATTGTCTTTTGTTTCTCATAATAAATCATATTTATATGCTTGCTTTCCTAAATCTTCAAAGAAATATTATCTCTCTCATGTTGCAGAATTGTTGATGAGCCCTCTCATGAAGTTTTGTAGGATTTCCATTCCATGAGCAGAGAGATGTCTGTTGCAGAGCACACATTCACCAGTAGTATGGACTAGTGTCCATATCTAGTGTCCATCTCTGTTGACCTGAAAGCCCACCTTTCTGAAGAAAGGCTCCTGGTTTTTGCTTTGGAAAAACTTTTCTAATGGGTTTATAGAGCAGTGCAGTCTTCTTTCCATGATAAAAGTACAAGGTGCTTAACGTGAAATAAGACACAATACTACCAAGGCACTCCTTCTCCTTACGTGACTTAAAATTTCTCGTGATTATTATCAACCTTATGGTGTGTTAGAATATCTTTTCTGGCCTTCAGGTTTCTGTCTGCAGTAAAAGTTATTGATTTTTTTTTTTTTTTTTTGAGACAGGGTCTTGCTTTGTAAAAGTTCAGGTTGGTCCTAAGCTCAGCCTTGAGCTCACAGCATTTCTCCTGCCTCTGCCTCCCAACTGCTGGGATTACAGGCATAAGCCATCACGCCTGGCACTGTGGTATGTGGTACTGATTGCTGCTGGCGTGAGTCTCCACATCTGACACTGTTGCATGTGGCTACCCAGGATCAAACTGGATGTTTTTTGAGAAAGTGGAACCTTAATGGAGGTGTGTTGTTAAGAGTGTGAGCTGGAAAGGTGTATTCTTGACCTTGGATCCTTCCTTTTCTTTCTCTGCTTTGTGGCTACCTTGTGTTGAGGGTTTTTGCCTGTACCATGACCTTCTGAAACCCTGTTTGTATCTTAGAATCAGCTGCCCATGGACTGAAATACAAGGCAAGATGAATCTCTCCTTTGTGTGTGTCTGGTATGTTGTCCTAGCCAAGGAAAGTGGCTAAATCTTTGTCTACCTTTCTCTTTCAGGTTGAATTTATCATTTTATATCATTTCATTTTCTTACCTTTCTTAGTTTATCAGTTATATTTCATTTTTTAAAATGTTGTGGCTGTTTCAGGGTTTGCAACATCAATTACTAGCAATTTAAGTTTATTTCCAATAAGGTTGGAGTGTGTAGCCCCTTTGTAGATGATGCAGAGGCCTGTAACAGAGCATGCTCAGTTGGCTCCTATCTGTTCTCTTAACATGGCTGCCATTTAGTCCATTTTTTGATAGCTGCAAGTAGTAAATATATTTTCTTGTTATTTTAAATCATTACCTATAAGATTAGGATGATAAAAACAAAAAGTTTGATTTAATTTTTTCCCTGCTACTAAGTTTTTTTGTTGTACACACCAAGTTTCTGACCTAAATGTTTTTTTTTTTTTTCTTTTTGAAGAACATATAAAATTTCTGGCAAGGCAGTAAACATCCTCAATTTTTGTCTGTAATGGCATTTCCCCCCTTTGCTTTTAATGATAATTTTACTGCCTCTAGGTCGGTGATGTTTTCTTTCAACACAAAATGTTTTACACCACTCCTGACTTGCATAGTTTCTGAAGACAAATCTGACATAATTTTAGCTTTGTTCATTTATGCATAGACTTTTCCTCTCTTCTATTTGACTCCTTTGAATATTTTCTTTTTCCTTCATTTTCTGTAGTTTGAATAGCCTCTACCCCCTTTTTCTCTTTGAATATTTTTTCCTATTTTACAATACCTATTATACATTTTAGAACTCATTTACACCTCAGTTTCTCATACCAGGGAAATGATATGATATTTACACATTTGTGTACTATGTATTCCATTTATGAGTGTGTCCTCAAGGTATAACCATTTGAGTATGAATGACTCAGATTTATCATTATTTATGGCACAGTAATATTCCATTTTATTTTTTAAAAACCTCATCTCTTCTTTGTCTAGCCTCCTGTTGATGGGCATTTGGGCTGTTTCCAACATTTAGCTATCACAAACTGAGCTTCTATAAATATGGGTGCACATATGTTGTTGTGATATGATGCTTTCAGTTCTTTTGGGTATATATCAAGCAGGGGAATAGCAGGATCAAATGGGACCGTGCATCCTAGTTTCTTCAGGAATCTCCACAACAGTTGCACCAATCTATATACCACTAACAGTGAAAAAGTGTTTCTCCTCATAGCCCCACCAACATTTATTATTGGTTGACTTCTTTGTTGCAGCCATTCTTTCTGGAGTGAAATGGAATCTCAATACTGTTTTTAACTTACAGTGTTTTTAATTTATAGCATTTAAAACTTATTTCTCAAAATGCTTGTTTTTCTCTATAGATTGTTTCATACATTTTTTACTTTTTCCATTAAAGGAGTTAGCATGCTAATCATAGTTTCTTTGCATTCCCACTCTTAACATTCCTAAATCTCTGCTATATTTGTCTGATTCTGGTGAAGTAAAACCCTAGGTCATCCGGAATATAGGGAAACTTTACAAGGTTGGGTCCGAAGAAGTTTTAATTCTCAACATAACCTATGGTCAGTCTCCAACATTCATCAGTTCTCCTTTAAGTATCAGCAGTGACTGAAGTCTGGGTTATTTATGTTCCCGGAAAAACATGATCCTCAACCTCTTCTTGTCCTTTCTGTTTCCAAGGGCTGATTTGCCCTTCACTTTAATTCCCAGATGAATCTAAGTAGAATTACTGATCATTGTTTCTTTGAGCTTTCCCTTATTATAATGATGAGGTTAATCAACTTTTTATGTGTAGGATTACAACTGAGAATATGTGTCTTATTTACAAATGACACAAATGAAAATACAACTAACTCTGTCATCTGTTTATTTTTGTTTTTAGTTTGGGTTTTACTTTTTTGGAGATAAAAATCTCTCTCTAGACAAGGCTGATCTCGAACACACAATCCTCGTGATTTGGCCTCCTGAATGCTGGGATTCCAGGGGTGTGCTATTGTTCCCACGATCAATTCTCATATTTTACGAGTTGATGATTTGCTAACTCAGCATTTTAATGCTCCCAAAGAAATAATCCTGATGATGTTGAACTTTGATCCTAGGAACCAGGAATGCTTAAGAAACTCATCTCTCTTCATCTTTTGAATCCTTTCTTTTTGGATTTTAAGATATGGCTTCATGCAGAGATCTGCTGTTTTCCATATGACTTAGATAAAATTCAGTACGACTTTCCTAAATCTAAGATGACCTCCTGATTTACCTGCAAGCCAATTGGAAATTGTCTAAATTCCTATTCTGTAGCTCAAAAAGATTAGTTGAAATATTTTATCCTGGACACTACTAGATATAGAGATAATCATTTTTACTGAGCTGATCGGGATTGCCGTTATAAAACTGATCCCGATGAAGCAGAGCACAGACACAGTCCTGGAATCTCAGCAACTCAGGAGGCCAATGAAGGAGAATACTAAGTCTGAGACCAACCTAGGCAACTTAGTGAGACCTTGTCCTGAAATAAAACTTCAAAGACTAGTTGGTCCCAGTACTACAGGAGAGAAGGAGGGAGAAAGGGAGAGAGGGAGGGAGAAGGAGAGAGAGGAACAGATTAACTCTATACTCACGTTATCTATAACCTCTTTATTCCTACTCATGAATATCAAAGGAAAAATGGCTTGCTAAAATAATCTTATATCCACATCTGGAGTTCTATCTCTATTGCAATAATATTGAATAAAGGGCATTTCCTTGCTTGTTTAGATTTTGGGGGTTATTTTTGACACTTCTGCCTAACAGATTTATGTATATTCTCTTCTATTTCATAAAAAAATGTAAACTTTAATTATTTTAAGTATTATGAGTTTTTCAACATTAAACTCTCACTAATAATTTCAAGATCTAATAAAACTACTTTGTATGTGGTCATATTATCCTGTGGCCAAAGGAATAAATCATACACTATTAATTGTAAGAGGCAAGGCATGATTTTAATGTCAATTTAGATAAATCTATGATATTATAAGGAGGAATTATTTTTTGAAGCATGATTTTCTATTTTGGTAACTTTCATGGAAAAGTATTGAATTAACAAGATTGCCTGCCAATATTTTGACATATTTAGAGTTATACATAATCTCATTTTGTCATCCAGTACAAATTCTAAAAGCATGTAAGCTCAAACTTTGAAATGTATGAAAATAAATACAAAATTAAATATCCAAGCTAATTATATTCTTTCAAGAGGTTTATAAGTGATGCTTCTTGCTATCATTGTCCTGAGATTTATAAATTTTGATAGTCGAGTTCAATTATATCCCATTGACAGCAGAATAAATCCTTGTAACAGGATGCTAACATGAAAACCTTTCTTTACAGTTTTGGCTGAGACTTCAAATTCCAAGAAGAAAACAATAGCAAACAAACACTTGCACATTCCACACTGAGGTAATATACTGCCTGTATAGTCCTAGCAAAGGAAATGGTGAGGAAACAAAAATGAAAGCACTTTTTTCAACCCTAATTAAATAATATATCACAAAGTTTTGAGAATGAAGAATCTGAGAGAAATACCCACCTGTCTTTCAAAAGAAAAGTTTCCAAACTTCTATGACATTTCTTCCTTTTTCCACTCAATAGAAAGGAAAATGAGGAGGACTCTTTTTCCTTCAGTGAAATCAACTATGAAGAGTTTAACCTGATCATTTGGAAAGTGTGGTGTTTAACCCTGAAAGTTGAGGGAAGAATATAAAGAAGAGTCATCAGCTGTCACCCTGCAACGTGTGTTTCCTGTCTTGTGCGATTGTGTCACACGAGACAGAGCTGCCTAGTGGTGTAGTTAATTGGAAGAGAAAAGACCATCTGCATGTTTGTTATTACTTGAAATGAGAGGTACATCCTCAGAAATCTAACCCGGAGAGAAGGATCTTATGTTGTTGGCAGGGCAGCTAAAAACACATAGGTTTATTATCTGAGCAATGCAAAGTGCAGTACAGCACGCTGTGAGTCAGGCTTACCCTTTGTTATTTAGGTCACCAGAATGACAGGAATGGAAAGAGGTTCTGTCTCAACTGCTCATTTCTCGCAACATGTGCCCCTCAAAAGAGAGTCGAAACGTGGATTAACAGGTCAGGCCGAAGAGAAGAAGCAATGGTTGACAAAACAGACTTCTTCACTGCAGGCTTCAGCCCTGAACAGTACAACACAGGGAGGGTGGAGAAAGATCACTGGCCACAAATTAGATGAGGGGTTTTAATAATAATATAGGTATGGGCATTTTAATACCTGGAGTAAGACTGAAGTGTGACACACAGATGGCCTTATGTGTCATCCAAAGAGAGAAAATATGTAGCCTCTGGAAATGTTTGAATGGACAAAAGGAAATAGAACACAGTTAATTCCAACTTGTACTATTTAGACACATTCTTTCAGTATAACAATAAGATAAACCACTAATATTTAGCACTGACTTCATCCAAAGACAGCCCATTTTTGAAGCATAAATTCCATTCTTGAACACACTCAGTAAGATTCTTATCATCTAAAGCCCTCTTGTGTTTGCTCCATTCTTAATGATCACCAAAGCCTTTTGCCTCCTCTGACATAAATGTTCTCTACCTCATATTTTGAACTTGATTTAAAATATTTTATACTAATAACTTTATAATTTTAATGAGTCATATTTGATATCAAGTATTTAAATTATTTGGTACTTATATCTCTATCTTATTTTATCACCCAAATGATGATAATGAATTTAGCCACCAACTCCAAGTGTTTTCTTTTCAGGAAATGTAGATGTTTCTTCCTGCCATCTCTCATGCCAGTGAAAAGCTGATGTACTTTCTGTCACTATGATTAATTAGAAATTTCTGAAATATTTACTGTGAACTTTTAATCTGGCACCCCACTCTTCATATAATTCTTTAGTCATTTATGTTTCAAAGTAGAATTTCATCACATGTTTATTTATTTTTGCATTCATATTTCAGTGAGCATTTAGATTATTTACAAACTCTTACTATATGTCGAGCTGTTTGAGAATGTCTGTGTTCATTTTTTGTAGGAAGGAACATCTGCTTTCATTTCTCTTGGATAAATGTCTAGCTTTTTAATGACTGAGTTTTAAAGTACTTGTTAAACATTCAAAGAAACTTCCAAAAAGTTTCTGGAAGTTTTTATATAATTATTTTGCATGTTTGAGTCTTTAACCAGTACTTACTATAAATCTTCTTCCTTTCCCTCTTCCTCAGTATGGACCTTCTTCCTCTTCCCTTCCTGCCTCCTCTTCCCTCCATCTTTCACCTCTTACCTTCCTTTCCCTTCTCCCTTTTCTCATCCCCCTTCTTTTTCCAGTTCTAGGGATGGAATCCAGAGATTTCTGTACGTTTAACCAATGTTCTATCATTAAGTAATATTCCCTAGCTCTGTGGTCCAACTTCTTCTTCTTTTTTTTTTGAGAAAAGATCTCAGTTTTTGTAGATCAGGCTGGCCCTGATCTCAGCTTTGAACTCAGAGCAATCCTCCTGCCTCTGCCTCCCAAATTCTGGGATTACAGGCATGAGCCACCACACCCAGCACTGTAGTATGTGGTACTGATTGCTGTTGGGTGTGAGTCTCCATGTTCAGCATTTTATGTAGTTACTGGGGATCAAACCCAGGCCCTTGCACTTGCAAGGCAGACACCAGAACCACTGAGCTAAATTCCTGACCCTGTTTTCCAACTTCTTAAATTTATCCCACCTAGTAAACACAGTAATATCTCATTATAGTACTACTTTGAATTTTTGCAATTATTTGTGATATCCAGCATCTTTCCTTATATTTGTTTGCAATGATGCAGCTACAAATAATAAGCAAAATGGTATGATAGAATCATAAAAATGCTCAAGTAGCTCAAAATAAGCCAAAAATTGAATAAAGCGAAAGTAGGATGAATAAAGATATGTTGTATTTTTAAATAATCATATTAATTTTTTTTTGAGACACGGTCTCACTCTGTAGTTCAGGCTGGCCCTGAGCTCAGCCTCAAACTCACATCACAGCAATCCTCCTGCCTCTGCCTCCTGAGTGCTGGGATTACAGGTGTGAGCCACCATGCCCAGCACTGTGGTATGTGATACTGGTTGCTGCTGGGGATGAGTCTCCAAGCCCAGCATTGTATGTGGTCACTGGAGGATTGAACCTGGGCCCCTGCACTTGCAAGACAGGTGCTAGAACCATTGAGCTAAATCCCCAGCCCAATCATTTTAAATTTTTACACAGAAATTAAAAGACATGACTAGATTCAATAAAACAGTACTATTCATTCACCACTGCCTACAGCAAACTATTTCAAATATAAATATAGTAACAGGTGAAGATAACTAGAAAAATAAAACACTTATTAATTCAAACATTGTTTAAATGACTATATTAATTTTTGATGGAGTAGATTTCAAAGTTAAGATAATTAAAATAATAAGGAAGATGTTGCATAATAATAAAGCATACCAATTAATATAGAGAATATAATAGTCTAAAACATATCTACACAACATAATACAGTTACAAAGTAGGTGAAGAGCAAATTGATAGCTTCAGAAGACAAATATAGACAGTCATATATGTGGTATGATTCTATTCTTCTCCTAAAAGATTAGAAAACAAAATTGTGAACCAGTTAGCATTTATTGAAGTTATCATTATAAAACATTGTGACAACAATAACATACAGAAGCATTTGAAATACATAGAGAGTATTGATCAAAATAGGTACATGTGAGGCCACAAACCAAGTCTTAACATATCCAAAGTCCTCAAGCCACACAAATTATTCTACTTGGACTAAAATAGTTACATTAGGAACCTGTAACAGTGATATGACTGGAACAGTCAAACTATCTGGAACTACCAGGTAAATTTTAATTAATCTACAAATAAAGGAGAGAGAAAGGGAGATAAATCCAAATAAAAATGAAGCATATCATAGCATAAAAAATTAGCATATCACAAATAGTAAGACATGGCTAATACTGCTTATGAGAAAATTTATATCCCTAAGACATGTACGTCAAGAAAGAAAAAAAATTTTCATCAGTAGTCTTAACAAAGAAGCAAGATTTGGGAAAATTAAGTCCAATAGGGCAGAGGAAATGAAATATTAGATATAAATAGCAAAAATAAATGAAAATATAAAAGTTCCAAAAAGAACAATGAAAGTAAAAGCCACATCTTTGAGAAAATCAGTAAAGTGAAAAACCTGTAGTCAGACTGAAATAAAACAAGAGAGAAAAGAAAATCACCTTATTAGAGATGAGATATGTGACATCACTGCAAATTTTACACATGTCAAGGAATAGTGAAACTATATAATTGATGCTATGCCAATGAATTTTTAAAATTGGGTAAAATGTAGGTAATTCTTGGAAAGATACAATCTAACAAAGCTTAGTTAAAAAGAAATACGTACTTTGAATAACCCTAATCTATTAAAGAAGTTAAATTCTTAGGTAAAACTTCATTACAGAGCAAAATGTAGTACTAAGTAATGTTTGAGGGAAAATTCAATCAACCATTTAAATAAGGTGTAGAATCAACTCTACACAATGTCTCGACAAGTGAAGAGGAACTTCTGTCATCTCACTGAGGTCATTTTGATCTTAATATTAAAACCAGATAAAAGAAAATGAGAGGTGAATATTCACCATGCACATCAATGCAGAAATCCTTTCAAAGTATCAGAAAATTAAATTCAGTTAGCCATATATGAGTTGATTTGCCCAACAGTTTTATTCCAGGGATTTCTATGTGGTTAAAGATCTGAAGGTCAATCTTCTGAATTCTCCCTAACAGCTGGAAAATATCATCTGATAAACTTGAGAGAAAGTGCTTAGGTAAGTACACCATCCATGTCTAAGAGACACATTGAGAAAATTAAGGACAGAGGTGAATTTATTCAAATGGTAGAGATACACTTGGTTTACTTTGGATTGGAAGATTTCTTTTATCACTGGGAATATTTGGTTTTGTGATCCTTGACCAAGATAATGGCAGTAGAGTTTCGGATGTGCAATTAGTAACCAGAACTCGTCTCACAATTCAAAGTCAGTTTCTTTAGTGATCCTTGTAACTAGTTTAACAGCCTTGGCAGGGCTGGCTGCAATCCAGTGCAGTACATATGTACTACATGACTGCGAATAGGTACTCTAGGGACGTACTTTTGGAATGGGATTCAGACAGGTGACATTTGCCTCAATTTTTTTCTTTCTGTATTTTGTTTTTTTGGTCTTTAAATGATAATCTTACATATATATTCTATATAGAATTTGATAATTTCTTTGAACTTTTCATAAAGGCCATCTATGCAAAGCAACAGCTAGTATCGTAGTTAACAAACAAAGACCTAATGGTATTCTTCTAAGGTCAGGAAAAAAGTAAAATATTATACTCCCATTGTTTCTGTTGTATATTACACAGACATTTCTAGGCTGTGCAATCAAGTTAAATAAGAAAAAGAAAGTAACTTACTTAGAAACTCTACAACCATAAAGAAAACTTCAGAACTAGGTCCGAATTTTAAAATGTTTGCTTTTCAATAGACAGTTTCAGTATATCTATAATTTCAACACTCAGGGAAGTGTGCACATTCTGGGAGGATTGTAAATTCAGGCTCATCCTGGACAATTTAACAACTTGTAAGACCTTGTCCTACCCTCGAAAAATTAATCTGAAGTCATTTTTACACAAATTAAAACTCAGTGGAAAACTGAAGAAAAATATTTGCAAAGCATAAATCTGAGAAAAAACTTGTATTAAGAATGTATGAAGGTTCTAACTCAATAAAAGGAAAATAATACAAAGTCATAATACATTCTTATTTAGATTTTTATCTTTCTACCTGTATATATATATATATATATGCTATTTTAAGCTACTAGCATCAGTCACAATTAATAAAGAGACTTTGAATATGTCCAAACTGATAAAGAATTATTTAAACACAATCTGTTACCATAAAATGTATACGTACTTTTTTTACAGTCCTTATGAAAATTACCTATGGAATCAGCTAACAACAGAGCAACCCAGCAATGGCTATTGTTACTGCATGGTATGGATGCCTTTTTGTTTGATGGTCTAGATATTGCTTGTATTTCTTAGACATGTTTATAAAAGAATTAGAAAGATGGTCTAACTAAAGGCATCACTGAAATACAAAGCATGTCTTTGTAATATGTTGCCGTTAAGAAAAGATTCCAAAAGAAGGCTTCTGGCAATGAATTATAGATTTTGACATGTTTTCTACAGATGAGAGCTCAGCTCCACCTTTCTCAAAAATGCAAGTTGTAGGAGAAGTTTATTTTCAGAGCCCCTGGGAAATAAGTTGTAGTGAAGACTGTTTCCTTAAGCCACACCTACCATTGTTTGGAATCCAGTGATCAAGGACTTTGGTAAATAAATGATTCTGCAACCTTAAAATTTTCAAAATATTTTGCTCCTAGATTTGGAACTACAGCTTTGTAACAGAAGTTTAAAAATAAGGGACTGGGGAAGAGGAATACTGAGAAAGCTTACTTCATTCGGGGATGTAGAATTCAATACAAAAGTTGTTGGGTCCTCTAATACAGAAAATGTTTAAGAAATTGTCAGATCATTCACCTTATGTCAAAGATAAGGAAACTGAGGCCCAGGACATAGCCCCAGGCAAAAACCACAAGGCATGATACTACTTTTAGCTTAGTGTTAATTGCATTGTACCTTCCATTTGACAGGGGGAAATAATCTCTGACAACGTAATTGAGACCACTTAAAAGAGATGACATAAATTGACCAAGGTCACATAATTAGTAAATGGGAATGCTGGGAGAGGATGTTAGATATTGCGTCTCCAGTATCCATTATTTATATTTTTTCTCTCTATTTGATGTGTTGTATAAAACCATAAAAATCTATTTCTATTAACATAGATTTTATCTTCATGAAACTTTGTAGTTTCATTCAATAATAGATTATTTAACATACAGATACATAACATATAATGAAGATTCTGTAGTGTGTTTGCACATAGATCAACTCTAATAAACATAATTTTACCCTGAATGAATGTATATCAACTGGGCACATAAAAGACAAAGCTCTTGTTTAGGGGTTATAATTTCTTATTAACAAGAATTTATCTCCTGTGATTTCTTATAGAAAAATATCTTCATGATCCAAGATGTGCTGAAGTGGTGAAAGGGGTTTCTAGCTGATTGCTTTACCAATAGGAAGAGAAATAAAATAAAAGAAGGCCCTAGATTTCTGTTAATACATGTCCATAGGCATAGCCAACTTTATCCATTGATTCCATTTTCCTGGAGAAATTAAGAGAGATTGTACTGATGGGAAAGTGAAAATGAGGGAAAGAAAATTTTTCTTCTCCAAATGAATTTGTCTTACTACCATTTAGCAAAACTTTTAGAAGAGGAGTTGATTAAGTCAAACATAATAATTATGAAAGCTTTTGTTATATAAAATAGAAAGTTTTATCTTTAATACAAGTGGCACCATTAATTTTAGCTGGCTAAAAAAGAAATTTTAAAGTTACTTTTGACCTCTTTGCTCTTTTTGCCACATCTATAAACCTGGATAATCATAACCCAATACCTCACTTTATTTTAATTACTAAAATAGCCTTTGACTTCCTATTTCTAGTCAGTCTTCCACAAAACATCAAAACGATCTTTTTCCACTTTTCATGAAGCCCTGACACTCCCTTAGAAATCCAGCTAGCCTGAAACAGCACCTCTTGGACAGTCACACTCCCAGATTCCAATGGTTTGGATTACCACTTACCAGAATAAGTATCTTCTTTTTATCTGCATAAGTCAAAAGTTTTCATCTAAATCCAATAATGGAGAATGAAGAACATGGGTTCTAAAATACGACTCAGTGGATTTTGCACTTTGAGTCCAACCGCATAATTTTGGATTGTGATCTCACCACTATCTATGTTTACTTATTGAATTCTTAAAATTGTTAGAATTCAGTGCTATTGTTAGAATTCAGGGTGATAATCTTATCTCCTCGGTCAGGCTTATTGTTGTGGCTGTTGTTTTTGCACAGACCCTGGGATGTAAATACTTGTAATTACTGTTACCATTATCATCATCTTTCCAGGCAACAACTAGTTCTTCCTTCATGTTTTATGTTTCGAACCAGTATACAATGCAGTCTTTTCAATATATTTATGTTCATTTAAAATATTATGGAGTAATTGTGCAAGAAAGTATATCTTACTAATAGGAAGTGGCACAAAATTTAATTTTAAAATACTCTCTCATTTTTGGAGGAAGATTTGGTTTTTCTCCACTGTAGTTGCCAGAGTGTGTTTTTCTGGGTGAAAAGCCTGCCTTGCAAAGTTGTCTATTAAGAGATCAACAATGTGTTTGAGTTTCTTTTACTTAAGATAAAGTCCATGTGCAGATTAATCTGAACATATGTATTCTGGATGATTTTACTATTCTTCCTGATTAAGGATGGTGATATCTGAAGGAATTGAAACTTGTTAAAGAAAAAATGATTATATATGGGAATGACTGAATATAGACAGCGTCATTGGGACTGTTGACCTTCACTCCCAAGAACCTGGACAATGCACAGGAGCAGCCCTTGATACCTGCCACAAAGGGTTCACCATGTTAAAATTGAGATAAGGGAGTCATAGACCCTAAGTCCAGTGAAAAAAATTCCAAACCTCAATGTAGGCACAAGTGACACCCATGTATGCTCTAGAGTAATCTTTCTTCCCCCTGGGGATCACTGAAATTAGATGCATATGGAGGATCCAGGAAAAAAAAAAAGTCTTAAAGCAGATGGGGCTTGTGAACTCCTACATCTTATACCCTGAGCAGTCTTTTCATTTTCCTTTTGCCATCCAATGTGAGCTCTCTCACTCTGAGCAGACTTGAATATACTTTGCTGCTGTTGCCTTGCCAAGGATATGTCTAATTTTTGTTCAAAACTTACAAGAATATGGGCACCCGTTTCCAAACCCCATAAGCCATGGTAACAGAGGGAATCTCACTTACTGACTCAAAGATAGTATAAGTAGGATTCCCAGCCCTGGAGAAACACCCTGTAGTCATGGTATCTCTGTTTTATTCTTTCCCAGTTATCTATGTCAAGGCTGCTCCTTAAGCCAAGTTCTCAGTATGTTTTATATGTAAACAGATTTTTTTCTGTTTATTTTTCAATGAAATTGGCCACTAAGCTCTCAGAAGTTTTGACCTTAAGTGGTCCATGTCCAAACCCTCTGCATTTCCCTGATACTCAGTATAGATCATTGGGAAAACATAGGATTAGCTATTGAATAACCAGTAAACTAAACAGCCTACATCAAATGCTATTGTTGTCCAATGAGTAATGACAAGTGGAGTAGAGCTTTTTTGTCTAACTGTTCAATCAGTTGATTCTATTTCCTTAGCAAAGTGGTGGTAAATTGACTAGCACATTAAGGACATTTGCTTTCCCCATCCCTTACCAACATCACTCAGTGCCTAACAATGCTTTTTTAGACAGTTGAGCATCAGGGTATTTTCTGTTGAAATGTCAAGCAGAGCTCATTATCTATCTTTCATTAGGGTTATATGTGTTAATATTAACAATTTAACAATTTAATTAACAATCCAGGAACTTTTGGGATTCATTGCAAGAGAGGATTAAATTTAGGGACTGGAATTTAATAGGAAAATATCAGAAATTAAAGAGAAAATAGTCTCCTGTTTTGAACTCGATCTCTCACCAACTGTCCTACGGGGAGGGTGGGACTTTCCATGATAAAATGAAATAGGACTTCAGTACATTCTTTCCAAGAAAAGATTAGACATTGATCATGAGCAGACTAATGATTTTGCACTTTTATTCAGTCCTAGACTATGCTTTGTTCTGTTTTTGTGATATTGGGAGAACAGAACTTTTTTATTCCGGGATGATATCTTGCTATGCTGGCCTTGACGGAACCAATGATTCTCCTGTACAATCTTCCAGAATTACCTTGCCATTATAGAACTTTGGTTGGTCTCCTCTTTAAGCAAAAAAATGTAAGAGATTAATCTCTTCAGATGCAGCAATTACTCCATATTGGAGTAGTCAGTGCATATTGAGTATGCAGCATCCCATGAGCAGGAAATAATGGAGAGAAGTGATGTCCAAGCAGAACAGAGGCCCAGCTATTCCTGTGTTCCACCTGGGCATCTCGAGGATGGGAAGGCCAGGTCAACCCTCCTGTTGGTATCACATGGGGGGTTCAATAACCTGTCACCCCAAACATACCAACCAAGTGCATCAGATTCTTTATAGAATCAGCTTTTTTTTTAAAAAAAACTATCTTGCATGTTCTAATGTGTAGCCAGATTTAAGAAGCGTAGGCTAGCCTTTGGGGAAATAAAAGTTATTAAGAACACATGGGAAGCAGGTTCTAGCCAGCTGGCTGTACTTCTCCAAAATTAAAAAAAAAAAAGACAAAGAGAAAGAAAAAAAATTATAATTCAAAAGAACTTCAAGTTTTCAGGAAATGATGGGAGAGAGGACTGAGAAGGCAGCCTACATGCCTCTTCCCTGGGCCTGCATTTCTTTCAGAGTTCCCCAAGCTGTGTTCTCTGTCTCAGAATGGGGTACAGCAGACCTAATCCCAACTGTTCCATTCTTCTAGCTCACAGAGTCCATTTACATCCAAAGAAAAAGCATAATATTCTTACTGGAATATTACATAGAGTTAAGTACATGTAATGTACCAATAAATATTTCAGTAAAGCAGGAAAAAAATCTGATCATTAATGCTTTTGACACCAGAGTTTTTCAGAAGCTGTTGTCAAGGTATAAGAGAAAGAAGGAGTACTGAATGATAAGTGCAATCTGGAGCACTAAGATGTCTTTCCATGAAAAAACAAATTTCCAAAGTGTTTGTTTCTAAATTTACCGAGTATGTTTGCTCACTCAGTCATGACTTGGTCAGTGAACTTACACTGGTGAGCCGCCTCTTGCTGAGCATTGTCCTTGTGCTAGGCCCACTACTTGAATCACCCTTGACTTCTGCCTGTAAGAATTTTATAGTCTGCTGAATTCTATGTGGTTGTAGTACAGTAAAAGTTGGTAATGTGGGAAGTGAACAGAAAACATGGTGAGATAGATGCCAGAAAGGTGTCTCAGAAAAGTGTCATTGAATAGACATTAAAAATGAAAACCTTCTAAATGGATTAGTCTAGATATAAGAATCAAGAATTGAACTAGGAGTGGTATTGCACATGTCTAATTCCAGCACTCGAGAAGGCTGAAACAGGAGAGCTGCCTCGAGTTCATATCCAGCCTGAAGTATGTAGTGAGCTCAGATCCAGCCTGAACCAAAAAACAAACAAATGAAAAAATAATTAATTAAAAATTGAAAAACTGGGAAGTGGGAGAACAAGAGCAAAGCTTTCCGTTTTCCCTGAAAATACTTGCCATAGACTCTTGAAGCTGCATGCACTGTTTTCCCTGAGACAACTCTAGGATTACAGTCCTAGTTTTAATGACAAAGTTTGTCAGGGAATATTTTGCTTTTCTTATTATTTTCATATCGCTCTTGATACTTTTGGAAGCAAGAGAGATCTCCCCACATCCTGTGTTCCGACTTTGGTTTTGGTGTTTGCACTGAAAATTAAAGGCATACTGGCAGTAAGCTCTATTCTTTTCCTAACTGGTAAATAGGTTAAAAAGAACTTCCATGAATTCAGTGTCTCGAATTTCCAGTATGAGATGGAAAAGCAGTAGTTGGAGCCTCACTCTGAGGGACTACTGTTGAAGGACACTGTGTTTTTGTGCAGTTATGGTAGAAGGGTGAGATGACAGAGGTTAGTCTGATAGTTACACCAAGAATGAACTGTGAAATGGGGACTCTGGGGTGAGGGACCCAGTTAGGGTGAGAGGCCATAGTCCACAGCAGAAACTCTGAGGGTCTTTCTAGATATAAAGTCTAATTCTGTTAGAGAATTTGAAGGAAAACATGAACTCATGGCCTCTGAGAAATAGGCTTGCAAAAATTCTTAATATATAGTAAATACTGGTTTCACATAACTACTACTAAAGGAGTATATGCATACTTAAAACTTTGAGGACACATTTTTATTATCTTCCATTAACTACCAGTAATAAAATTTTGTTCAAATGAGAATCTCTAAACTTATACATCGTTGACTAATAGTGCTGTTTTTGGAGATACCCACAGATTTCTACAGTCCTCTACAACTCTACTTATCTCATCTCTAATAGGGCCCAGGGGATTGTCAGAAAAATAGCATGTAATGTCAACTATGTACTTAAAACTGTGAGCATCAAACCCTTGGGACCTATCAAGTTATCAGTCTTTACTACTGAAAACATAACACGATTTAAGTAGAGCTACTCTAAATGGCTCAGATTACGTTTATGTAATATTTTGAGTAAGATGAAGACAGAGAGATTTTCACCCAAATGACTAGTTCAATCACCTCCATTTGGAGAGTGGACGGTGTCTTTTTTTGTGAAGTCAATCGAACTTCCTCTCCAAAAAACAAACAGATTTTATATTGCAGAAGTCTAGACAGTATAAACAAAATATTCTTCCTAAAAGGAAAATAAAAATAACATTATTTGTGCCCCTTTTAACTTCTTCATAAAGCTTTAAAGCAGACTAGCAAATACATCCTTATGATCTGACAAATAGTTTTCTTTCACTTTATTTGTGATCCAAAATGGAAACAAAGAAATACCTTGAGACAAATAAATAATGTTGGAAACTCCTTGTTAGATATATATATGATATATATATATCATATATATATATCATATATATATATACACACACACACATACACACACAAAATTTCCCTCTGAATTCTTAAAAACAGATTCAAATACTCAAGCTGTTTCAGTTACTCATGCATGTAATTATGCTTCCTTCCAGGAACATGCTCACCCTTCAGCCTCAGAGTTTGTGCAGAATGGAAGCTTCTGCCTTTCTATGGGTAGCAGAAAAGAGAAACATCTTCAGCCCCAAAAGGACATTTATTTCAAAATGCTCAAGTAATTTCTCTTCTACTGTCAGAAGAGTTGGAGGAGGAAGAAGATGAAAATGAGAGAAGGAAATGGGTGAGGGCAGAGCCAACCAACTGTTAGTTTTGGACAGAAAAGTTTATACCACATACCACATGAGACTGTAATGTCTTTTCACTAAATCTGAGCTTCCAGGCAAAGTCTAGAAAAATGATTTCCCATTTCACAGGCTCTAAATCCAATGACTACACAAAGACAATTTGTGACAATGCTTTAATGACTTAATAATGATTAACTTCATTTTTTTGAAATTGCACAAGAGAATAGTAAAGGCTAATACCGTAGGCTTTTAAACAAAAAGTTCAAATAAGTGCTAAGATACAAAATAGGAGTTTTCCAAGCTTCTGGATAGTCTGAGAAAGCAACGGTGCAGGAATTCAAACAAAAGTGTCCGTATGAGACACTGTCACAAAAGGTCTGGGACAGACTAAGGACAATACTCCTCTCTAGAGAACATATTAGTAGTGACTAAAATACTTGGGATCTTCAAATGGTAATCAAGTCAAGAGGGTGAAGTTTTGTTGACATATGGATCTTATGCACTGTGATTCATGGACTATTCATTGACTACGCGACATCTTGGTTAACTCGAAACCACTGATTTTATTTGTTATGGGGCCACAACGAAGCCATAAAATGATAAATTCAAAATAGAATGTACTGCATGTTTGTTACAAATATATACTGCACGATTTCTGAAATTTGTATTTATTGACGAAAGCTTGGTTTTACATTAACATTCTCTTTTGCAGTTTGAACTACTACTGGTAGATGGCGCTGTGAGGATGTAATTGTGGTTACTGGGAACCTTTTCTTATTCGGAATTTCAAAAGCCAATTCCTGTTTGCATTCCTCGGCAGAATGCTCTTAGGTTGTAAACATACTGAAAATTCATTTCTCGGGTGATTATATATATATATTTGAAATATTTTGGGTTCATTGTTGTTCCACCTTTTCCTCTACTTGTGATGTTCCTGACAGACTTTGACTTCACCAACACTTAAGCATATTTTAAAATTTTCTCTCTTTTTAATTCCTTACTATTTTTTGTGCCGCCCCTCCCACAGTCTGATTTTTGTGATGTCTGGCAAGTAGAAGCTCTTTAAAGACCAAGACCCCTCTTGTCTCTGTCACTATATTCTTTTCCTGTGCAGTTTTCCATTCCAGAACATGTAAATTTTTAAAATCACAACGTGCTGCTGCTGCTGCTGCTACTGCTGCGGCTGAGGCTGAGGGATAATGATGTCTATGATAATGATAACAGCAATACAAATATAAAATGTTTGGGGCAGGATTCTTTTATTCTCAGTTTAAGCCCTGAAGAACATCTTCTTCACTTACTTAAAAGGTGTGGTAAACAATTTGAAAATATGAGAAAAAGTATCATGAAATTCGTAGGAAGTGCAAGCAATTCTAGTGGAGGAAAAACACGAGAACAAAACAAGGAAATATATCTTTCAGGTTCAATTTCCTTAGTAATACTGTGGCAGAGTTAGCCATTTTTATAGTTTAGTCAACACAGGTTTATCACATATGTCCGCTGGAAAAACAGGGGTTTTCCACATCTACATAATATGGTTAATTTCTTGAATAAGAACAACAACAACAATAATAAAACCCTTCTTAGAAATTTGTCCCTCAATCTACTGGTGAAAACTGAAATTTAACTTGAGGCATTATGTCCCTTTTTTTTATTCCAAATTTAAAATGTAAACATTTTAATGATGCACAAATACAATGTTTTGCAAAATGTTTTGTTTGATGAATTACAAAAAGTAACAGAAATCATTAGTCATCTAAACTGCCCACTTTTCATGGCTTTGGTTGAAAAATTCTTTAAAGACCATTTATTGTTTTAAAACTGGTATTCTGTATTAAAAGAAAGTATGCGGTATTCTTGAAGGTAATGACTATATCTTCTTTTTTCTCTATAAATTTCACATGATACTTAATACCAGGCATGTATCTAGGGCACTTAAGAAACATTCCAAATTTGTCATTAAAATCTATAATGATAAAACACATGGAGAACTTAAACTTTTTATTTTTTAAATGTTCAGCTTCTCTTTGCTAAAATTATAATTATATAATAGAAATATAAAAACTACTTCTAGCATGCCATTGAATCATTTTCCTTACTTGTGTAGATTACCTTTATTTCCAACCCTAACCTCAACACATCATGTGGCTCTGTGGCTTAGTCAAATATGTATTCCTTAGTATCCACCATGTTAAAACACATATCACACAGCACGAGATGGAAGTTTGTATTTACTGCTGAGAATTGGAGAGTAGCTAAAATTCCCATCGGGAGACAAGAATTTGGGAATCCAAATATATATCCTCCTGACATCAGGACACGGCTGTGGGAAAGAATGAGATCATAGTCCTACAGGCCAAAGCTTCTTTGTTTTCATAGAATCATGAACTTTTTGACCTAGTTTAAATCAACTCATGCACAATGGTTTTTTTCTCCCATTTTTCTATTATAATCGTTTATTTTTTTGGGGGGAGTGTTCTATACATGCATGTGTGTGTTAATTGTATGTATATAAATCACATATGTTTACACATGTATTTAGAATATGTTGTTAGAGTTTTAATACACCAGAGTTCTGAATTATTTCAAGATTATTCAAAGACATTTTCACAGTAGTAGCAGCAGCTATAAATCACATACATTGAGAATATCTTTATCTGCATCACAAACCTGAATGATATTTTCTCTACAATATAAGCATTTCAAAAACTTCTAGATTTTGTCTGGTTAATGAAATACCTTTTTATCCAAGAAAATTTATTTAAGATATTAGTGGTTAAAATAGTAGCATTTTAGTTTAAGAAAATCTTTTTTATGGTTCTTTATATGGATCATACTAAGAATACGAATGTTATATTTTAAGGTGCCTTGAATACAGAGTGATTATCAGAAAAATGTCTCACCAGAGCAGAAATAAAATTTCATGCATAATATTTCAGATACAGTGTAGCTTTCTTCAAACTAAGATGCTGTAAAATAAACATTTTGAAAACAATTGGAAGAAAGCCCTTCTGCAAATCACGTCTTTTTGTAAATGTGTAGCACACAGTTCAGAAGTGATGTCACTCTTTCAGATCATATTCCATTGGAAGCCGAAGACATAGTGCATAGACACACAGAGAAAGAATCTCTTGTTTGTCTTAATAATTTGGGTATAAGTTGCCAGTATTTTGAGAGTTAGGAAATTTTAGCACCTCTAAAGGAGAAGTCACATTCAACACAAAGTAACGATTTACATAAGTACGATTCATCCTTTGTCACTTTTTGTAAGAAAACATTAAGTCTTTAAGCTGGAAAAGACTGACTTCCATATTTTAATTACATCCATGCTCAGATAATTGTCAATTAAGAAATCCTGTCTTTGGGGCCAGGGAGTTAGCTCAGTGGTTCCGGCGCCTGTCTCGCAAGCGCAAGGACCCAGGTTCGATTCCCCGGTAACCACATAACAATACTGGGTGTGGAGACCCACACCCAGCAGCAACCAGTACCACATACCACAGTGCCGGGCGTGGTGGCTCATGCCTGGAATCCCAGCACTCTGGAGGCAGAGGCAGGAGGATTGTGATGTGAGTTGGAGGCTGAGCTCAGGGCCAGCCTGAACCACAAAGCAAGACCCTGTCTCCAAAAACCTAAAAAAAAAAAAAAAAAAACATCCTGTCTTTGTTACTGCTCTTCGTTTGGTGTTTGGAAAACATCCTTGTGGCACTTCTGCATTTGTTGGGAAATCAATCAAATTGGCGATGTCAGCGCTGATTGTACATCCGACTCTGACTCCTATTTTTCTTACCCATTGTGCATAAGTATCAACTGCACTGATACTGCCCACATATTATTAGACGCTAGGAAAGTTCAGTTAAGATCTCGGGTGTCGGTGCTGCGTACAGCCCAGCTCGGCCCTGGAATCGGCACTGAACAAATCTTCCTCCACTCTTGGGGAAGTAGAGTCTGCATGAGGAGTCTGGGAAAGACAGGGAAGTAGCAGAAATGAGGAATAGCAGCCCTTACCCCAGCCAGCGCTCTTCCTTGCACGCCTTTGAGCTCCTCCACTTCCTAAACTTGGCCACACGCTTCTTCTCTGCTGGCTCCGCCTTGCTCTCACCAAACTCCATTTATTCTTTCTTCCCTCCTTGGAACACAAGGTACTTCACAGCCTCGTTCCTTCTCTACTTACCCTAAGAAAGAACACAGGTGCAGCGGTGTTTTAAAGACCCTTGTAGGGATTAAGAAATGGAAAACGACGCTGTAAACAGGATCACCTTTTATTTTCCTACAATTTTTCCCTCTTTTGTGTTCCTCCTTGAAAATAGGGAGACATAAAAACAGAGAGGGACAGCAACTATAAAAGATGAGAGGACATCCAGTATGGTTCATGGACACTTTCTTCGATGTCATGGAGCACTGCCTCTGAAGGAAAATCGTGGGAGAAATCTGTGTTCTCTAAGATGGTGGGGCCGGCAAGGGACAGGCTAAAGTGCGCTATCCTCACCTTGACAGTACCTTCAGAGGCCATGAGTCCTGCCATAGTAAACCCCGCCTTGGCCAAAAATTAAGATGAATTAAGATATGAGACTAGTCTAGAAGTTAGATGAAGTGAGAAAAATGACCAGCTCCAAAGTTTGATGGAGTAGAAATATGATTAAGATTAAACAGAGCACAACAAAGGCATGGTAGTTCATACATGTGTGTGTGTGTGTGTGTGTGTGTTTGTGAGTGTGTGTGTGTATAAGAAACATCAGCTATAGAGAAAATTAGATGAAAAGCCATTCAATATAATCAGAAAAGGAGGATTGGAAATTCTCTGGAATATCATTTTGAAAACTGGAGAGGTTTTCCAAATCTGTAGGCTGCAAGAAAGATTTCTTAGTGACATTTAAATTTAAGACACTAACTTGTTGGGTGAATGCACATTGGGAATGTGTCTCCATGTTTAATTGTGCATTGATTTCTTTAAAAGGATCACCTTTTTTGTTTCCAGGCACATTAGACACCCCCAGAATGTTCACAGAAAGTTACAAAAGTGTATGTGCTTCCAAGAAAAACAAAAATTATAACATATGTCAGCATAAAACAATGAACTCGCAGACTGGCTGAAATTTCATGTTGATTTTTCTGTGTGACAAACTTGTTTTACTTCTAAAAATTTTCATTTCTATCTTCACTTCTCCATACTTTCAGTTTTAACTCTACCTCCAAATTCCACCGTGATTTTAGTAAAAGAAGTTTAAATGAATGCCTCTAGGTAATCCCAGAGATACAAAATCCAATGCATGTGTGAAAGTGTAAAGTTTCTCTATTTTTCTCACATATAAGTCTAGGATTCAGTTCAAGAAACACAGGTACCATAGTATCAACTTTCCAAATTGTGTGGGTTTATATCTAAGCAACAAAATCATTCTTGGCTTAGAATTATTGCAAACGTTTATTATGAATCTTAAAGTAATAATAAATAAGAATTATTTTGCATACGTTATTATTATGGTATGACACAGAGGAAAAATAAATTACTTCAGGTACAAATTAATTGCAGATCAATTGCCCAATTTAATTTTAAAACAGTTTCTACCATATATGATGCTACATATTTATGGGGTAGAGAGTGTGTATGTGTGTGTGTGTGTGTGTGTGTGTGTGTGTGTGTGTGTGTGTGTGTGTATAGTGAAGACTCTTTCATTGCTTAAGGGGCACAGTGACTCCTGTAAGAGAGTCACAATATTCCATCGACTGCATTGTGGATTCATTTGCTGTGAGTTATTTCTGGCCAGTGGAAAGCATGTGGTTGACTTTTGGGCATTATTCAAGTAGACGCTCTATGAGTTTACCAGAGATTGTTTCTGTAGGAATAAATCTGTGCATTATTTGTCCAGTCAAAAACAGAGCATGCTGACATGGAATCAGTAGGGAATTAGAAAATAGAGCAGGGCTGAAGGAAAAAGAGAAAGAAATATGCTTATTTAAAAACACACCCTAGACAAATGTATGTCCTTTTGTGTCCTAAAGAGGCTGAGTAATGGAAATAATATATACATATCCAGGAAAATCTTAATTAATTTAACTCCTCTGAACAAATATTTAGCTTCCTTATCTCTAACTCCTAATTTAGTTGTCATCAATTTCTGTTCCCTCCATTTGCTATTGTATTGCTTGATTTTAAGATCATCTTATTGTGATTAATTTAGGAAGAGGATAGCATATGTAACTTTTCCTAGTAACTCCTCATACACATAAAAAGGGCACTATGTACATATGTACACACACACACACACACACACACACACACACCCCACAGATTTGACTATTGTTATAAGAACGGATCAGGAAAAGGACTGGATCCTGAAAACTCATTGGTAAGAGATTGAACAACCTGATCTAAAAATGGACATAATTCCCAAAAAGACACCAAAAGAAGAAATTTACAGATAGCAAATATGTGTGTGAGAATATGTGTCCCGTTATATCCCTTGGGGAATGCAGTAACATAAATGCTATTTTTTTTTAAAGGAAAAACCCAACAATGAGATGTTACTGCACATATTTTTAGTAGCTCCAGTTCAGAGCATGGACAGTACTGGAGGCTGGCAGGCAGGTGGAGACATGGGGATGCTTGTTTATTTCTAGTGGGAATACAAAATGAAACAGATGTTTTGGAATATATTTGACAGACTTATATAAACGTAAATGTGAGCATACAAACAATAACACTCCTGATATCTACCCAAAAAAGCCGCAAGTTTATGACAAAACTAACCTGGATATGAATGTTTTTTGACAGAGACTTTATTTATAATTGCTGAAACTTGGAAATAACAAACGTCTTTCTGTGGGTGAATGAATAAGTAAATTGTGGTATATTTAGACAATGGAATATAATTCTATGCTGTAAAGAAATAGGCTATCAATTCATGATGAGACATGGAGGAGCCTTAATAACATAATAGTAAGAAAAATAATCCAGTGTAAAAAGGCTGCAGAGTGTATGATTCCAATTACAGACCACTTCCAAGGAGGCAAAGTTACAGGGAGAGTGAGATGAGGTGTCACCTGGGGTTTGAATAGAGGAAGGATGGGCAGACCACGGAGGGATTCGGAACACTGAACCTCTGTAGCACCTAATGATGGATTCCTGTCATTCTACATTTCTGAGAGAATGTAAAATGCCAATGAGGTGACAAAAGAGATCAGTGTAAGTTTATGAACTGCCATAAATGTATCATTCTGTGCTGATGTATGACACTATGTATGGCGACACATGTGTGGAGATGACACTATATGGGAAATGGCTATATTTTCTGTTCAGGTTTACTATGAACATGAAACATCTAAAAAAACATTAACATTTGCAGATTAAAAAACCAAAATAAAGCCTTGTTTTCTTTTAAGAAACCAAGTAAATGGAATCGCATATATTTAAATATAGCCTTCTAGTGCCTCCTTGGTCATACTCCAAAGTATTTTTTAGACATTGAATCATAAATAGTATATACCTGAAGTCTTACTTGTCCTTTATATGAGTTGTTGTCATTCATTGCCGTAACAATTAATACAATGGAATCTAGTGATTAAATTCACTTTAGAAATGAGAACACGTGTAAATTCCAAACAGTTACACGGTAGAACTAATTAATGAAGTGATGAATTAAAGGGTTAAAAAATATCTTGGAAATACATGTATTACTTGGAACTTTCATTTTAGCTAACTGAAATAATTTTTTAGAGCTAAAAACGAAGAAGATCAAATTCTCTTTAATCTCTGTATTTCTTTTTTCTTCTTACTTTTCGTTTTGTCTTCTGCCCTTTGGAATTACAACTTAACAATAAAAATGTCTAGGAGGCAGTAGGAAAAAGTCATAAAAGAAAATCAATGGATGTGAATTTTCCAAAACATAAAATTTAGCTGACAGTGAAAATATAGATGTTGAAATTTATATTTCTGAAAACTTATGGTATGGTCATATGTGAAAGGAATTTCTAAATATGGGTGAAGTCCATTTAATCTTTCCAGAATAAATTTTGAATTAAAAAAACATATGATTTACTTCAATTACTTTAGTTTGTTTTGGTTTGGTTTCTTATACAACACACAGACACACACAAACACACACATGCACACCCACACACACCTTTCGGCACACCAGTTCTGTTCTAGGCAATCTGTAATTCTGTAGTCTGTAACCATTAATATTTATCCAACCGGAGACTTCCCACACAGATCTCAGAATCCATGACTCACTTAAATGCCAGCTGGACAGATGACTGGGCAGATCCTTTCCACTATGGAAAACAATGTGACAAGTGTTCAATATATTTTGGTTAAATTAATGAATGAAGGACCTAGTGGAATTATGAATGAACATACCCAAAAGATTCTCATAAATATACTTGGAACTTTTCAAGACATGAAAATTTTTAACCCATAAAAAATGAAAGATAATATTACATATTTTTCTTCTTTTCATGGTGAATTTTATGATAGTAAAATTTATGTTAATAATACTCAACATGCAACAGTCTAGGAACCATTCCATTTATAAGTCTTTAAAACTCCTCTTGCGCTCGGTGAAATGGGAATTATTACAGCCAGTTTTCCTGCAGCACCGCAATATGAATGGTCTTTTTCTCAGTGGCATTTCCATCACATGGATTGAATTTTAAACTATGTTTTTCAATGACCAATCAGACGTTGTAAAATAGTTATGCTACTGAGTTGGTATGTGTTCAATGTCAAGCCACATTTTTCCATTGACAGCTTGAGAAGGTTGTAAAACCATTAAAATTTTAAACTCGTGGTTCAAAGAGAGTTTCTGCAGTTAGGCTGCTTTTAATTTTCATATTCTATTTAGTGAACACCTGCCTTCTTTTGGTATTAAACTAGTCTACAACCACTTGGATTATTTTTTTTAGAGCAGGTAAAATGGAAAAATATATTAAATATTTGAATGAAAGAGAAAAAGTGTAACTATTCACAGGTAGGCTTTACATACTTTCAGGGTGTTGTAAGACAATCTTTTAAAAAATTATTAATTACTTGAAGCAGTGGAATTTTTAAATAAAAAGTGATTTGCTCGATTAGATTAAAGTAGAGATTCTAGCAGAGTAATTTAAGGTGCCATTGTCTTCACTTATTCTCACTATGCTAATATGTGTATGTCCAGTTAAATGAAGATTTACCTCTAGGTCAGTAGTGTATTAGGTACATTTATATGGAAATAGCTGATATGGTCCAACACATGGAAGGTACGTGATTAATACCCATTACATTAAATCAAAATAAATACATTTTGAAACTCAGTTCTTTATATAAACTGTCTCTTGAGCACATACTGTGTTGGACCCTTTCGAAGTATCCAGGCTACCAAAGGTTAAAAAAAAAAATCCAGTCCTACTTGCAAAGATTCACAGTCTACACGAGGAGAAAGACAAGTGCCTATTTTAGTGTCATGAAGCAAATGTGGTGCCAGAACAGAGGACTTAGCTCTGATGTCACAGGATAAGCATTGTAGAAATTTTCTTTACACTTGCTGTCCTCTGACAAGCACTACTGAGCTCTTAACTTCTGAGAGATCAATCCTTCTGTAGTCACATATGAGTGAGATCACACAGCAGTTGCTATTCTGTGCCTGGCTCTTTCATTAACATTATGTTCTGCAAGTGCATCCATAGCATTGCAAATGACAGCATATCAACTTTTCATGACTTGTTAGCATGCTGTTGTGTACTTACATCTATATCATAATCCATAATTTCTTTATACATCAATTGGGCTAACAAGAGATATTTCAATGGGTAGAGTATTAAAGTCAGAGATGAAGGATAAATCCTAGTGTTTGAGGGTGATAGAACATAATGCATTTTATATTTCAAAATAACTGGGAGAAAAGATTTTTAATGTAAGTGCTAAGCTAATTGCATTGATTTGATCATGGTACAATGAGCACTTGGGCCATGTTGTAGTCTATAAATATGTATTAAGTGTCAACTAAAAAGGGAAAAAAAAAGGAAACATATTTTATGTCCAGGTGCACCTCACATCAATTGTGTCCATAAATAAGGAAAATCTTGTCAAATTTGCATTTTGCTTATTTTTGTGAGTGTTGTTCAGATGGGATTAAACAATGGCTAAACTAGAAGCAAAATGCCAAATATTTTACAGACAGCTATAGAGATATTTTTGAAGAAAAATATTTGCAAATTAACACATGCTTGGGAGACAGAATTAATATAATTTGAAAGCTGGTAGAGTTTTATAGCGAAGAGAAATAGAAGATTTTAATGTAAATTATTTCTCACTCTTATTTACCTATGTCCAAGAGTGAGTTGAGTTGTATCTTATACATCAGCTCTTTTGCACAAGACATTTAACTTGGAAAGAGCAAATGTACCAAGAATAAAATTATTCAGGTTTTAAAATTATTCTGTGTGTGAAGTGAATGTTGATAAATAAATATTGTTATTTGCAACCTCAAATATGTTTTATAAAAGCCTTATTAGGATTGCATGGATCATAGGTCTTAACATTCGTGCCTACTATGCAAGTGAAATGAATACTTTGCATCCATTTAGTTTAGCTCAATGAACCCTGGTAGTGAACTTCCTTACGTTATGCATTATAGTTACATTTTTATTTAAAAGTGTGTAAGATATTGTTAGGATTTTTTAGTGACCTCAGTTAACTTCTCATGTGATTTCATTTAAGTAGCAATTCTCCTTTTATAGGAATTTTCATTAACTTCAATCAGTGCAGTATAAATAGTTTGCTTTATTGGTATGATATTGATTTTCCTTTTCATATATTATTTTCCATAGTGTTATATATTCTACTTTTATACTTTCATATATTAAACAAATTAAAAATTGACTTATTTTAGCATCAACCACATCATGGGGTTATTATTTTTCATCAAAATTTTTATACTGAAATATACTAATGTTATTGAATAATGATTTTGTAATCCATTCTAGGATCTTGCGTTTAATACATCATTGTAGTTAGGAATTCAATATAAGTGAGTAGCAAAGCTAAAATGGTTGTATCTGAAGGAATGTGCCTCGAAGCCAGTCTTCTTCAATATTTCAAATGCCGCATTCTTCCATCTGTACAAGAGCCTCTAACCAAGTCTCCAAATTTGCTACTGTAGCATTTATAATATTTATTTTTAGTTAAGTTTCAGTCATATCACAAGTCAAGGTGAACTGAACAAAAATGTTTCAATGATCTGTTAGAAATGAAAAAAATGGGGCTATGGTTTAGTTCAGTTCTGGCATCTGCCCAGCAAGGGAAAAGTTCTATTCCCAGTAACCACAGACCATAATACTGGGTGTGGTGACTCATACCTAAAGCTCAGCACTGATAACCACATACCACATTGCCGGTGTGGTGGCTCACACCTGTCCTGTAACCCCAGCACTCGGGTGGCAGAGACAGGATTGCTGTGAGTTCCAGGCTAGCCTGGGCTAAATAGTGAGTTCAGGGCCAGCCTAAACTACGAAGCAAGACCCTGTCTCAAAAAGACACACACACACACACACACACACACAGAGAGAGAGAGAGAGAGAGAGAGAGAGAGAGAGAGAGAGATATTATATAACAGATTTTATTGTCCACAGAAGCCTGAGGGAAATGCATATACAGTCATGACTCAGGACAGACTATTGAGCATTTAGTTCCATCAGATCTTGCTCCAGTTATCAGACACCAAACACATTATGAAATATTCAGTTCAACAATCCTTAAGCATTATACTCACTTTCCAGATGAAGAACCTGAGGTGTTAAGTGATTAAATAACTTGCCTGGGCTCATGACATTAGCGTGTGGTTACCCAGGCTTCAGATTTGAGTATTCTAATGTGTTGTAAGGCCTTTCCTTTCAGATTTATTAATCTAATACTTCCTGCCCAGAATTTATGGAGCTAAGACAAGCAAAAATGAAACAACTATCTAGAAGTACTTTGTAATGTCATATTTTTTACAATTGCTGCAGGTGTTAAGAAAAGTAGAAAATTATTAAGGGTAATTATCAGGGATAAATAAAGGGTTCACATCAAGAAGTGTGAGAGGCACTTTGAAAGTGTTGGACTTTCATACAATCCTTGCTCCTTGGAAATATGAGAATTTGGGCAAATAACTTTTTCCATGGCTTATGGGCTGGGAAGTAATTATTCTCTTGTAAGGGTTACTTCTTTAGAAACAATAGATATTATGTGTAGATGAACAAATAAATACCTGATTTAACTTTCCTAGACAAGAGTGAGTCCAAGACACAGCTTCGCACGATTTGGGGAGCAGGGTAGAAAGGAGGGTGAAAAGACAAAAGGCAAAGGAAGGGCCACGCTGCTCTGCCATACAGCTTGCTCTGTACATCTGCTAAACTAGAAATCTTCCTGCCATTAAAGGGAGAAAACACCAAAACGTTAATGAGATTCTATGGCTATATAAGTGGGTAAAATTAGATTTGAACTCTCTTCAAAGGAGGAGTATTTATTTTGCTTTTCCATGGAAAGACATCCAGATATAATTACCCTTTTAAAGTTTAAGAATAACTGTCTTTCCATGTTCTGAAAAGAATACTTCTACTAGAGTAAATAAACATTTCTGAGGGGCAACAGAATCAGTAGGAACCTATTTGTTTCACCTGGCTAGTTTTTTTATTTTTTGAGACAGGGTCTCGCTTTGTGGTTCAGGCTGGCCCTGAGCTCAGCCTCAAACTCACATCACAATCCTCCTGCCTCTGCCTCCCGAGTGCTGGGATTACAGGCATGAGCCACCATGCCCAACACTGTGGCATGTGGTACTGGTTGCTGCTGGGTGTGGGTCTCCACACCCAGTATTGTTATGTGGTTACTGGGGAATCGAACCCGGGCCCTTGCGCTTGCAAGACAGGCGCCGGAACCACTGAGCTAACTCCCCGGCCCCTCACCTGGCTAGTTTTTGTGCCTGGACATAGAGCCATTTTCTGCATAAAAGAATGATGTACATGAAAGATTTGTGCCATTTGGGATAAATAAACTTTGAACGTGTAGATAACTACCCATGGCTTAGACCCTAATGTATTAATTCAAAAACACATAGAAATTACTATATAAAATAATACATGGTTGAAAATGTTGGATATTTGTTTTCTACTCTACACTTTTCTGAAATTATTTCATTTACTATATGGGGTTGAATTATGTCCCTCCAAAATTCAGGTCCACTTGGAAATTCACAAGGTTTCTTATCTGCAGGCAAGATTCTTAGAGATGCAGCAGTTAAGACAAGATTATGCCATAGTGGAGTCTGAATCTGGAAGTAGAGAGAAACAGTGCACAAGGGCAGAAAAGCAGAGGCAGGAGTGATGCAGGTGCCGACCAAGTCCATCAGGGACTGCTGGCTTGTCTAGAGATAAGAGACAGTCATGGTCTTCCTTACATCTTAATGGCAGACTTCGAACTTCAGAATCTGAGAGAGAATTCATTTCTGTTTTTTTTTAAACTTTAACTTTAATATAATACAAATAGATATCAATTAAAAATAAGAAAGTTTTCTATGAAAAAATAAATTTTCATAACAAAACTGATTAGAAAATAACAATGGTAAATTCACTTTTTTTAAAAAAGTTTTTTGAGATAGGGTCTCTCTTTTTAGTTTAGGCCTGTCCTGAACTCAGCCTCAAACTCAGCTATCCTCCTGCATCTGCCTCCCAAATGCTGGGATTACAGGTGAGAGCCACCACTCCTGGCACTGTGATATGTGGTACTGATTGCTGGAGGGTGTGAGTCACTACTCCTGACATTGTTGTATGTGGTTACTGGGAATCGACCTAGAGATTTTTGCTTGCAAGGCAGCACCAGAACCACTGAGTGAAAGCTGTGGCCCAAATGTGCCTTGTATCTTGACCTGAAAAGAATAATATTTTTTTGCCTAAAACACTTTCCCCTAAAATATTCATAAAGTATCACATTCTGTATAACTTTGAATAATTTCTTCCTATTCACTGTGTTTAATCTTTTTTTCACTTTCTATTTCTCACACCAGAGAGACAATGTGATATTTATACATATATGCACAATTTATTTCACTTAAAAGTATGTTCTCAAGGCATATCCATTTACCTTGAAATGGCTTAATTTATCCTTCTTTATGGCTGAATAGTACTCCATTATATAAATAAACATATCTTTTTTTATCCATTCAGTTGATGGGCACTGGAGTTGTTTCCGGGGTTTAGTTGTTACAAACTGTGCTGCCATGAACATGGGTACATATATATCATATGATATATATATATGATATATGTATATATATGATATATATATACACATACATATATATATACACATATATATATACACATATATATATATACACATATATATACACATATATGTATATTCTGTGAAATATACCCAGAAGGGGAATAGCTGGATCAAATAGGACCTCTATTCCTAGTTTTTTGAGGAATCTCTACACTTATTTCCCCAGAGGCTGTATTAGTCCCTGCTCCCACTAACAGTGGAGAGCCTCTCCATAACCTCACCCAACATTTTTTGGTTGTTTCTTGATCATAGCCATTCTTTCTGAAGGAAGATGGAATCTCAGCATTGTTTTAATTTGCATCCCTCAAATGATAAGTCATACTGAATATTTTTTCATGTATTTTTTTGCTGTTTCTACTTCATCTGAGAAATGTGTCATCATCTCAGATGCACATTTTCAAATTGGGTCTTTAAACTTGGGTGGACTGATTTTTTTCATTCTTTACATGTTCTAGATATCAGTCCTTTGTCTGAGGAACCTCTGGCTAAATTTTTCCCACTCTGTGATGTATAAAGAACCTCAAAGACACTCAGTTGCCTTGTCTTTGACAAAAGAGCCAAACACGTTCAGTAGAAGAAAGATAGTTTATTTAACAAATGGTGCTGGAAAATCTAGCTTTCAATATGCTGAAGCCTAGAAATATACCTGTGTCTCTCATCCTGCACTAAACTAAAATCGAAGTGGATCAAAGATCAAACTATCAAAACAGAACAGTAAATCTACTGGAAGAGAGAACAGGTAAAATGCTTAAGGATAGGAACAGGCAAAAACTTCATGAACAAAACTCAGACCACACAGGAAATACTACAAAGAATAAATAACTAGGACATCATTTTATTAAAAAGGTTTTGGAGAACAAAAGAAATCTCTAACATAATTCATGTTGCTTTAAATTCTTCATTTTGTTATAATTTTTAATGGAACTCTTAACCAAACTCTCCACACTCTCTACATGCATCTTCCTTATGTGTAGATTTCTCCAAAGTCTACTCTAAAGTAGAAATACAATAGAAATAATAGTTCTATACTCAACAAAATTTCAGAGACAAATTCCAGCATCCATTAAATTATGCACATTTAAATTTTTATATTATGATTATGCGATTAAAGCAAGCATACCTACCTGGCACAATTCAGAATATTTTCTTATCTAACTTTAAATATTTTAATTCTCCTCATATCTTAAGTTGAAAGTATTCAGAAGAATGACATCTCTTAAGGAAATCATTATGAATCTTAAAATAACATATAAATGTTAAATTTTTGCTTGAAGATATCTTAAAAGCCTCTGTCTGACAATACAGTATGTCTTTCCTCCTTTAAATGACTCGAAATAGAGAGACATTGAAAGCTCATAATTCTATAACTCAGTATTTTTTTAATTCCCATTTTATCTTTCATGAAATACTAAGGTATCACTTGATTTTTTCTAGAAGTATATAGGAATGATCTCACAGCTCAATAATTTCTACCTTTATGTAGTCTCTGAAGGACTTATGAGCGGGGATGTAGCTCAACAGCACACGGCCTGCTTGGCAAGTGTGAGTCCCTGACACACAAACAAATAAATGACTTATTTCTAGCATTCCAAACAAGTTGGATATTTGACTGGAAGCAGGGTTATTTACCAATGAAAAATACAATTTATATGGAATTTTTCTCCTTTGTTGGCTTTTGCTCTCCAGTTCTAACATGATTTCTACAACCATTAAATAGTATCATTGATTAGGTTGTCTCACACTAACATGTCTTTTTGAAAGGCGATTTGTGGCTTAAAAAGAAGGACTTGAGAGAGTGGCCTACATCAAAACAATGTAAAGTAGAGAATGCCTTCCCATTTCACATAAGAAAATACTGAGGGAAGGTACTGTCTTATGTGTGAGCAAGTGTGATAGTTGCTGAAGGAAATTCAGACATTGCTGTCTTGCAGAACCATGTGTTCTTAGAGAACAGGTGAAGTGTGATTTAAAAGCTGACAAAGTATGTCACAGTTTTGTATTTCCTTATATCGGTATCTGGATAAGCCTTCAGGCCTTTAGGGAGGTACTATGTGGCGGTCGATAATTATTTTTTTATCCCAAAATATAAATAACAAACAATTCCTGTTTATCTAACCTGCTGCCCTAAATGAGACAGATGCATTCTCTCTAAATAAATTTTATGTAATATCAGAGCTCTTAAGATTTTTTTTAGAGTCTCTATCTCATCACACACACACAAACACACACACACACCTTTTTATATATAAACAAAAGTATAGGGAAAATAGACCAAAGATATTTTATTTATCATATATATATGTATATATATATACACACATATATATATATTACATGTATTTATCTATAGTATGTAATGTAAATATAAATAAATAAAATATAAATAAAAACATATGTAAATAGTATATATATATATATATATATATATATATATATATATATATGGTATATGAAGATTAAACCCTGGCTTTGTAGAGAGAGAAATAGACAGACAGACAGACAGACAGAGACTGAGACAGAGTGGAAGGACAGACAGAGAGAGAGAGAGAAGTCCCTCACTTAGCTTCTGCTTTCACACACAAGAGAAGAGTTGATTTTAAATTTAACCTAATTCAAACCACTAAATATTACATTTGTCCAAGACAACACCTTTGTTCATACCCCAGATACCACCACTCAGCCCACAGTCTGTCATTCTTTGGTATAATGGATTCTATATACATGGACTGACTATGTGGGTAAAGGTTTAAATCCTTTCCCTTTGAGTTAGCTCAAGTTAACTCCAGAATGGAGATAGTGTAATAACAGTTTGAAGTAACAGATGTCACTCAGAAGGTGAAACAATAGTTGCTAAGACAAAGATTCAAAGAGATAATTCCTTTACTGTAGCTGCCAGCCAATCAATAATTATGTGATGGTTGTGTCCATACATACTGGACCTAGTTAACATATGAAAAAGTTAGTCAAAGCAGATTTATTATTCTGCTTGATTGAAAATATTTCAATTATTTTAAAATGAGTATTCAATATATAAATTTACAAAAGGATTTTGAAATATTTTTAGAAGTAGTAAAAATATTCATTCACCCCGGTAGAGCAGGCGAAAAATACTCAAATAGTTTTTATTTTAAATATCAAACATATATATTATAAATAACATTTTATAAGTGTCACTTTAAAGACATACATAAATCTTTTGAAATTGATTGTGAAATTACAAGATTAGACTTAGCATTTTACTGACTGCTAATTTCCTCTTGGAAATCTGTTCTAATTACCTTTATCAGTAGTGTATGAAATTTAGTATTTTTCTAAATCCATGTCAGCACAACCTACTTTTTAATGCTTATACTTTGATAGGTGGTAAATGTTTCCTTTACTTTACATTTTTATTGCAAGTTTGGTGGTCATATTTTTATGTTCCTTGGTAATATATAAATTTTACAATAATATAGTACTTCATATCTTTCCTTCATTTCTTTTCTTTTCTTTTCTTTTTTTAGGTTTTTTGAGACAGGGTCTCACTTTGTAGTTCAGGCTGGCCCTGAGTTCAGCTTCCAACTCACACCACAGCAGTCCTCCTGCCTCTGCCTCCTGAGTGCTGGGATTACAGGCGTGAGCCACCACGCCCGGCACTGTGGTATGTGGTACTGGTTGCTGCTGGGCGTGAGTCTCCACACCGAGTATGGTATGTGGATACCAGGGATTGAACCTGGGTCCTTGTACTTGCAAGACAGGCACGGAACCACTGAGCTAAATCCCTGGCCCATCTTTCCTTCATTTCATTAATAAATTTGTTTTTACAGCATTGAATTCTACAAGGATTAGTGTTTTAGGTTGTGCTAAGTGCTATTTTGCTGATCATACCTTCCATAGACGTTCTTCCCATAGGTTTGAAAATATCTTCTCGTTGTTGAGAAATACAAAAGTACTGTATTGAATTCTTCTCCATTAGAAGTATTTCTACATTGGCAGTTTTTGATAAGCTTGCTTTATAAACAGAATTTAGAAAATCTGACAGAATTTATAACTGGCTTTTTAGAGTTGAAAATAGTATCGCTCTAACAGATGCCCTAACAGTGTGCCCAGGAAGGAAAACATGAGAGCAGTCTCACAGGCTGGACTGCAGATTCTGGGGAGCTTAGTGATGTGCATCCTGTGATCCCAAGTCCACTCAACTCTCTGAAGATGCCATGGCTGAGCATGCAGTGGGTGAGGGGAAAGAATATGGCTAATGACAGCAACTGGTGGCCTTTACCATCATCTGACAGAATAGTTCCTCTTCTCATTGTCCACTTCACAGAGATCGACTCCACACTGCATTTCCCTGAAGAAAAAAAGAATTCTCAAGAATGTTTTGAAGCAACTCTTTTAGAATACTTTCATGTCTTTATTTCATATTTTTTCACCAAACTTTAGTATAAATTATCACAATACCATTCTAGACTCAAACTCGTGATCCTCCTGTTTCAGCTTTCCAGAGTACTGGGATTATAGCACTGTGTCCCTACTCTTGGCTCAATATTAAATTCTACTGTTATTTGTTTGAGGATAATTTTAATTCATTAGTGTATCACATTATTTTGGAATAAGGCAGCTGCATATCACTCTAGACTGAAGGTAGGTTTAGTCTAATAGGTATTATCATTCTAAACCATGGTTGCCAAAGGATTATTTCTTTGAATTAAAGTTTAGGTCTAGTAAAGGCCAAAAGCAAAAGCATTAAATATACTACTAGAAAATCTTCCCAAAGTGCTGTTGTGAGCAATGTCTTATGGCTTCCCCCCAAGAATTTAATAGCTCTTTCGGCTACTTGGAGAGTCTGTTTTACTCTTATTCTGAAGCAACATAAAAAAGTGAGTGAGATATATGCAACCAAAACATATGACCATTGTACTAAGCATGTGGAGGTAACTAAAGCTGCTTTTACCATTAGTATATTGTTTACTCATCCAACAAACATTTATGTTGTATCCATGTCACAGAAAAAAATTCTCATTATTAGTTTACTTGAAAATAAATGAGTGGAATATTTATAAGAAAATACTCAGAATTTTCTTATACAGAATATTTTAGTTAGAACATGGAGTTTTAGACAGAATATGGACCTGTAGATTGATGAAAAATATAATAAAATTATTCTATTTTGCTAACACTTTAGGGACACACACTTATGAGCATCATTTGACTTACTAAGTGTAGTATAAATAAATTATATGATTTAAGACATAGTTGAAGCACTAGAAATTAGTATATTTACTTTAGAAGTGACATAAAATGATTCACTAGCCTGAACACTATCACAGTGCCAATAAGTGACAAAATAGGATAGAACCTAAGGCATCAGCATCACAATTCACACTACGAAGCATAGAACATGTGGTACACACTGAACACATGAATTTCTCACAAGAACAAATCTCAGATACACAAGGGAAATTAGTGTTCCAACATAGCTTCAGACATTTGCAGGCAAATTCCTCAGAGAACTGGAACCACAGTCATTGCATATAGAAACAACTATGCTAATTCCAGTGAAAGTTAGGAACTACACTTCTGCTCTCCAGAACAAATGAAAGCCAAAAAATATTTAGAAAACAAAATAAGTCCCCCAAAGTAAACTGAAGAGGAGTATCTTTCTAATAAAAATGTTTACTAGTATGTATTTGTAATACATTATAAGAACTTTCATTGTTGAGAGTTGGCACATACAGACAGACAGACAGTCATGTAGATCCTGTTTATTTCCTCTCTCCCTTCCTTGTGCCTTATTCTTGGATGGCCCTCCTGTCTCCACATTTCTTTATATTTGTATTTGCAATTAGTCTTTCCTAATTCTGGTGAAAGTGATACAGTGATACAGAAGCTACAGTTCTAAGAAGCACACAGCTCTAAATGAAACTTACAGCTTTAAGAGCTCTGTTGATTGTACCTATTTAAAGGGGAAAGCCAGGCTTGACTGGGCTGGAGTTCAGCCCTGCCTGCTTATTCTTGACTTCTCCCTGGCCAAAGCCACACAATCAGTCCATAGCTGCTCAGTACAACCACCAACCTTTCTGCATGCTTCAACCAATCCGCAACCGACCCAACCCATTTGGTTATGTACCCTGCCATTTGCTATATATGTATGTGTATCTTGCAATAAAAGCAGAAATGTTCTTCAAAAAAGCTTCCTGGAGTCTGCAGCGTGATTCCCTTCAGTTCATCCCTTCCAGTCTGAGTTTCTGTTACTCCCAAAAGCACCACAACACCATTAAATGCTCCCTCTATGTTAATAAGTGCTAGAAAATACAGAGGATTATAGGAAGACTCAGGCAATATGATTCCATGGTGTAAATGAGGTCATTGAAAAGCAAATTTGAAGTTTGCCAACGCCTAGTGGGCCAGAGGCCTAGCACAGCATGTGCTCTGAGTATGTTCCCATAGGGATGGATAACTTTGTTTTGACCTGTAGATTGCAAGCAGAAATGACATGTATCACCTCTGTATGTATTATCTGGTATGTGACCTTCTGCTTCTTTTCCCCTACTGTGGTGTCCTGGAGATGACTAATTCCCTAAACCAAATGCTGCCTGGATAACCAAACCTCTTGCACCAGAATTTACAGTAGTTTACATTTGATAGAGCAATAAGATGTCAAAATTAACCTGCTATGACAGCACTGTCTGGCACTGTGTTCTGACTAATACATCTGGCTCCTCTTTCTTCACAAAGACAATTGCCAAGAAAACTCTTAAGGACATCAACAGCTAATTAACAATGATGCTCCCAGTTTGCAGAGGAATAACCGAATGCCTTCAAGTAGGATGTTTTGCAGTTCCCGGAATTTCCTGTGTTTCCCTGAGATCTTGTTCAGGAGATTTCCAGGTGTGGTAGCACATTGTGAAGCTCCTAGCCATGGGGTCAAGAGGATCAACTTACAGAGAGGTTTCAGGTCCTACATCATTTTGACAGATCTATATGTAACTTGGTACTTATTTGCAAAGGACAGAATAAACAGAGGAAAATGTTCAGTGACATTCTCTATTTCAGCACTGTCAAGACAGCTGTAATGTCAGCTGCACATGTCATTTTAAATTTTCTAGCTTATACTCTTAAAAAAGTAAAATAGAAGAGGAAATTGATTTAAATAATATACTCTACTTACCTCCATAAATACAACTGGGAGCCTTTTAAATATATAACCAGTGTAAAACATTATACTCACATGAAGTCTTTTTTGGAAATCAAGTGTATATTTGAATCTTAAAGTGAACCCTAATTTTCAATGGTCACATTTTAAGTGCTCAATCCTTGCATGAGACTGTATTCGACAATATAGCACAGATGCAACCTACATGCATTCAGAACACTGGGCGTAAGTTAGAGATTGTGGGAAGAGAACTCGTAGCATTGGCTAGTTTCTTTCTTTTGCTGTTCTTTAGAGCTAGAAAATGAATATACTTGTAAAGTAAGAAAGTGATTTAAGATCCAATCCAATTCTACTTTTTGCCTCCAGAGATGGAATGATGCTGTAGATTACCACGGGACTCCTGTGTAATTCAAGCAAGAAGAATGAGATCCCTGAAGAAGGTCTTGACTTTGGTGATAGAAGGGAGGATGGAACTGTACCATTGGGAATACTGTCTTTGATAACTTATCACATATCAGAGAAAAAGAAAAGGAAGTACAAGTTTGTTAAGGATGGTTCCTACTGCTGTCTCGGGCCCCTGAGTTATCAATAATGCTAGGCAGAGGCTGACATGGGTGACGATGACTTGAAACTGAACCTAGTGATTTTTATCACTGGAATAGCTTGAATAAATCAAGGCAATAAATAGCTCTTATTTTATTTTTTACTTTACAGCCCATACTATATTACTATTGGCACAAACCTTAGGTAATATGATTTAAGAACTGGTTATTGAAGATAAGATGAGTCCACACACTGCAACTGTCCCTGTATTGGCAAAGCCTTACTACTATCACAGAAAAAGAAGCACAAATACTTAAATCAAACCTTCAGACTTACACTGCATAACATTTAGGAACTTCTCTGTGCTTCATATTTTTTTCTAAAGACATCCATTCAACTTTGTTACCATAAACAAAACAGAAAGATGGTGCTTTATAATTATGAACTTACTTGTCATAATGTGACAATTGCAAATTAGAGTTTACTTTGGAAGAATTCTATTTCTGAGCCTTCTGATATGGCAGAATCTTCCAGATGATGGTATGCAAAATATTTTGGAAAATTAACTAAAAATTCAAAGGGACTCAAGTTTGACTCTGGACAAATAACCTCATTAACTATAAAATGTAGGGCCCAATGAGCTAGAGATTTAGCTCATTGGTTCTGGGGTCTTCTTTGCAAATGCAAGATCCCAGGTTCAATCCCCAGTAACCACATACAACAGTAATCACATACAATAATACCAGGCATGGTGACTCACTCCCACCAGCAATCAGTACCAGACACCACAGTGCCAGGAGTGATGGCATCAGGCCTGTAATCCCAGCATTGGGGAGGCAAAGGCAGAATTGCTGTGAGTTTCAGGTTTGACTGGGCTACATAGTGAGTTCAGCACCAGCCTGAAGTACTAAGAAAGACCTTGTCTCAAAAAACAAACAAAAAATGTAAGACCCATAGGTGACTATGAACAAAATTCATATAGACTTTCATGGTCTCATAAGTTTTTAACAAGTACTACCAGCCCATGGGTGATAACAATGGTGGGAAAAACACAATTATCCTGGAGGTTATGATTGTGTGTTTTTTTTTTTTAATTTCCCAAGTAAATTTAAAAAATTGTTTTCAATAAATACAATTTAACTGTATTTGATTGTGGGCAATTTTTATTTAATATGATCTCAAGTATATCTTCATAGAAACATTAACGTCATTATGTCTATTAAAGATAATAGTCTTTATCACATTATATGAAGAAATTGCAGAGAACCACAGAGGCCTTTAAATAGAGGAAAAGCTGTCAACTTTCCTATTATCATGGAAACCACTTGTAGCCTCACTAGCAGGCTAGATTGTATTTTATCACGAGGTACACTGAGGTGGTTCTGACTTCTGTACTCCATCACTGCTTCATCTTCCTGTTCTTTATTTATACCAACAAGAATTAGAAATATGAAACTTGATTAAGGACTCTTGCTACTAGGAGGTTAGAGGGCAACACAGAGATTACAGGACAAAGTTTCTGTGGAATTAAGATCATGCAGAGGGGAAGAATCTTTTCTACTTTCTCTAAGTGATGAAGACATTTCAATTGGTATCTGTATCTCTATAGTATAGAATAAAACTGTATGTAATCATAGGTCCAGATCCCGTGTGGGTGAACTGTGCACTGTTGCTCTAAAGAATTACCTTTTCCAGAACCCTGGAACCCAGAGCTGGTGTCCTGCTGTCCTGCTTAGTGTATGAATTACTGTAATTATTCAGTGACCCTTACATATCCAGGGATTGATCTTCTCTTTACACAAGTTTCACACTATGCACAAGACAATTTGAAGTTGTTCCTTTAAAGAGCTGCATTTCACCCTTTGTAGCAAAAACATGTATACTGTGTAGCTCAATATAAATCTTTCTGATTTGTGATTTTTAAATTACATTTAAATTATGTCCTCAGATTTTAAATACCAGTATTATTGTTATGTTATGTGCCTTAGGAGGTATATGTATGTTAATAATTGTAAAACAATCATCCATGCTTTTAGGCTATCTTGCTTCCTGCCTTACTCCTTTTACACATAGTCTTCTGATTTTCCTTGTCCTATTCTGACCTGTACAGAATTCTTATTTCTTAGATCAGTTGAAGCCTAAGTAGAGTTTCCATTTAATCATTTTTATTCTTGTCTTGATCTATTTTCACACATTTATCCTCTATGTAAAATATTCCATATCACTTCTTTAAGCCATTTGTAAAACTCTGCACTGAAGGAATGTAGTAATATTAAACGTTTAGAAATTTTTTTATGAGATATCATGCATTTGGTCTTAACTTTCCATTTAGTTTGGAATGTGAAGGCATAATGCATGCACTTTATTCCTACAAACAAAAATGTTGACATCAAAGGCAGCTGGTGTTTCTTTGCTGAGTCTAAATCACATAAAATCAGAATGTGCAATTAAATATGTTAGAGGAACTATACATAAACCACCAAACCAGAGATTTTAGTGATTCAAATCATAAACCCGAGCTCAAAATGGAAAGGCACTTTAAGAGTAAAACATTCTACAAATTGATGAAGTATGAAAAATAAAAACATCGAAGAGTAACCAATCACAGTACCAAAATTACACCAATCATGCTAAACTCTTCAATTTGGAAAATTTAAAACAGAAGACGAAAATTTTACGTAGAATATCCATCTTTAGTTTCAATTGCATTTTTCTTCCCTGAGATTTATCAACTCATTCTGAATGCAATCCTTTCAAAATATACCACTGCTTTTTATGATATGGGAGACATAAATCATTTAATTCTCTTAAATTGTACATAGAAATATAATTGTTATAAGGTTAATACTCAGGAATATCTAATGTCGTGTGTAGCATTTCACTATAGAAATAGATTGTGTTAATGTTTCCGTGTGTCTCCCATGTAGGTATGGGAAGGAGGCAACTTTCAACAGTATTGGGAAACTCCCTACATTTATTAATAAGAACAACATGTTCAGTGAATGTGGATGAAAATGTAGGAAGGGATTGAAGTTGTTTCCCATTCAAGTCATTAGAAGGTAGGTGCTAGTAAGTCTGGATTAGGAACAGGTGGACAAAGAAATGTAGTGAAAAAGGTTTTTGAAATCTGAGAGGCAGCCAATATCTTCCCAATTTTAACACTTCAGAAAAAAAAAGAATAATAAAAAGAAAAGAAGGAGATCATTAGAATTTCATAAAATGTGTATGAATGTATGTGAAAACAATTACAGTTATGGATGATAAAATATATGTTGAATTTCAAGTGAAAATTTTAAGCATACCTTTGTCAATTGTAACCTGTAGTTCACCCTGATTTTTGAACATTATCTGTTCTAATTCTCTAAAATGTTCTAATTCTCATGTATTTTGCGTGTCTCATTGCTTTAGACAATAACTTAATATACAATACAATATAATTTACTGTAAGGTGCTTGAATTTAATTGAAGAAAACCACCAATTTCGGAGAGATACCCTAAGACTAAATGCAGGAAGATATAAAAACTAAAAAAGTAGGCTACATTGGATAATGTCATATTTTTAGAAGTAATATTTAAGTACTTATTTACTCTGCTATACCTAAAATATAAAATTTTATTATGAAAATATCAATTAATATTATATAAAAATGATGACACTGAAAACAATCTGTAAAAGCAAATAGAATCTCCAAAAAACATGCAATGATCATAAGAAATTTGTTTAGTAAATTTTACAGTGTGTAATTGCTGCAGAAAGGCGATTCTTTAATTTTTAAAATGGAGCACATCATAAATCACATACATTGCCACCGAACATTTAGCATATTTGAATATATTTTTTTAAAAACTTAATATCAAAATGACTAACTGAAAAAACATTACTATGTTTCTTGGAAATACAATAGAAATAATAGTTCTATACTCAACAAAGTTTCAGAGACAAATTCCAGCATCCATTAAATTATACATATTTAAATTTTTATATTATGATTATGCTATTAAAGCAAGCATACCTACCTGGTACAAGTTAGAATATTTTCTTATCTAATTTTAAATATTTTAATTCTCCTCATACCTTAAGTTGAAAGTATTCAGAAGAATGACATCTCTTAAGGAAATCATCATGAATCTTAAAATAACATATAAATGTTAAATTTTTGGAGGACTTACTATAAGTTCTATACTTAAATTAAAAATGTCTAACTTTGACATTTCTGTTTTTCTACAGCATACCATTTCATTTAAGAAACGAAGCTAAATACAAACCTATCAATCTAGCACATGTTTAAAATAATTTTTATTATGTACACTATGAGAATTTAATTAGCTTACATTTTCATATTAATTATTTGATATCTAAACTTCATGGTCTATTTGCATTAGTACAACTCTTAAAAAACTATATCTCATATTTTGGATAAATATTATATTATACATATTTTAAAATAACTACTTTATAAAAATGTGAAAAGAAGTGTAATGTTCACCATTTGTATTAACAAAATTATTGGGAAGATATCTTTCACCAGTAGACTTTAGAGATTTAAACACTAAATTAATTCTTATAGGGAGATTTTTTTTTCCTGTTACTTTTTTCTATGGCCTGGACAATAAAAAAGCTAATATCCTACTAATTCCAAATAGTCAAAGAAAGTTGAAATTGTTTTTTAAATATGTCGAATGATCAATATACATTTTTACATTCAGAGAAAATTTGAGGCATATTTGATTCTAACGTGTAACAAGACCTCTTTTATTGCTTTCTTCCTTTGCTTATGTTATACTTTCTGTTAGCAATATGGACTTCACCAAATTTACTAATAGTTTGTGTCTTCAATTAAAAAGTCCTTTCTTGCTAGCTTTGTTCCAATTGCCTGCCTTTGGAAGAAATTCCTTTCGAAACTTTTTCCTTTTCCTTTTCTTTGCCATACTGCTGGCCTCACAGTTCCAGGGGGTGACTGACTTCCGCAGGCTGCAGAGAAGTTTCTGGATGCCAAACGTCGGAGGCGGTGAGGAGAAGACATTCATGCAGTCTCTGGGCAGGTTCTAGGCGCGTGGCACCCTTGGGCTGAAGACCTGGTGTTCGCTACCCCCAAGGAAATGATCACTTCCCTTCTAGTCCTTCATTTGTAGCTTAGCTTCCTCCGACTGCGTGTAAGCAAACCCAAAGGACTTGGATGGGCTCTTCTCACTACTGTCTGCGGAAGTACCTTTCGGTCAGTCTTTTCTTTTCTACCACGCTATTAGTAGACAGAGGTGCAATATGTGCGCGCATCGGGTTGTGTTTCCCGAGGTGGTTGCCTGAAATCAGTCTCAGTAAGACTCGTCAGCTTTCACCTAGAATCCATCCAAGAGCCACGGGAGTTAGGGAAGCTTGCTGTTGCTCTTTGTACTTCAACTTTTCATATCAGAGCACATATTGAAACCATAAACACAATGAAAATTCAAAAACGATTCCGATGATATTGGACGGACCCCCTCCCCACCCCCATTCTTAAAGAGCCAAGAGAATGGGGAGTGGCCGGGAGAAATATTCCCAAACCCTCAGTTCTGGACTCCATCCTGCCAGTGCTGAAAACTCTGAGAAATGTGCACCCTCAAGCACACCCTAACACCCCCATTAGAAATCTACATCAATATTAGTTTCCCAAAATCTCTGCAAAGAAAGTCTTACCGCGAAAGGCTTGCAGCGGGTCCTAGCTCAGCCCCAGACTGAGAAGGGGAGCAGCTGGGGAACAAAAGTTTTAGGTTTTTTTTTTTTTTTTTTTTGAACGAAGTCTGCAAAACTAATTTCCCTCAAAATAGGGCTCAATTTCCGTTAAAGAAAGCAGCGTTTACCAATCTCAGCGTTCCCGATCAACCCCCACTCCACCCCAGCTCTGAGACATGGAAAACAATTCGATCTTTCACACGGATGTGAAGGTTTATTTCGAAGGCTCTATTCTAGGGCGCGTCTGACTGGGAAGGAAGGGACCGGGACCGGGCAGGGGAAAGTCCTGCTGGGGACACCACCTAAGATTAATCAATACTCTTGCTAATTCACAACAGATGGCTGGCTCAGTTGCGGCACCATTAATCCCATTAGCAACTTCAAAGACCTGGTCAGCGTCCCCAGGACACCTGAGAGTTGACAGATTCGGGCGCACGGCCGGTGGCACCTTGGGACGGGAGGGGAGGAGGCTGCGGGCTTTCTCTCTGCGCGACGCGCCCCAGATGGGATCCACCGCTCCTGCGGCTCATTAGCCCCCTGCTTCCTAGTTGTGTGAACGACTCGGGCCCCAGCACAGCGTGTCGCCCGGAGAGCAGGCGACGGTCTCCGCGCTCAGCCTCAGACCGCACTGTAACCAAGGAAACCCGGGGCGCCCCAGCCCTGGGAAGCGCGACCTTTCCTGGTCCCTGGGACCCTGAGAAGGGGGTGGGGGGTAGAAGCCATAGAGGAGAAACGGGATGCAATTGTGGAAGGGACAGGGGGGACCCAAAGTGGCTCCTGGCGTGATTCTGCGCGGGACCTGCACACGCCATTCAGCGGGGGCTGCGGGGGGATCTCCCGACCCGGGAAGCCCGGGCGCGAGCGGGACACGGGGCGGGGCGGGGCGGGGAGGCAGCGGCGGGAGGGGCCGGCGGCGGGGACACAGGCGGCACCGCGACACGCTCGCGCGCTCACCCGCGGGCCTCCCCTTCCCGCGCTCAGGCGCTTTGGCGTCCGCGGGGCACAGGCCAGTGACCTCGGCCTGGCGCCCCGGCCCGGACCCCGCGGGGAAAGCGGAGCGCTGCGAGCGGGCCTGCGTGTGCGGAGGCTCGGGCTGTCCCACAGGTGACAGCTCCTAAGTGCCACCGACAGACCAGTGTCCCGAGAGAAGTGAGGGAGGGGCTGGGCCGCGGCCGTGGCCGTGGCCGTGGCGGTGGCGGCGGTGGCCGCGCGTGTCCCGAGCGCGCGGACTGCGCGGAGCGGCGGCCCCTGTGGTCAGCGGCGCCCTGAGCCGGCCCCCGGCTCACGTTACACGCTATTTATAACCTCGGAGCCGCTGCCCGCCGCACTTCCCCGGGACCACCTCCTCCGGCGCGGCGCTCCCACTTTTGACGTGTGACGGGCCCGGGCCGCGGTGGTCCGAGCGCGAAGGGGCCGCGGCTCGGCGGTGCGGAGCGAGCGGGTGCGGAGCTCGGCCCGACCGGCCATGGAGCACCCGCTCTTCGGCTGCCTGCGCAGCCCGCACGCCGCGGCGCAGGGCCTGCACGCCTTCTCGCAGTCCTCGCTGGCGCTGCACGGCCGCTCGGACCCCATGTCCTACCCCGAGCTCTCCACCTCGTCCTCGTCCTGCATCATCGCCGGCTACCCCGGCGAGGAGGGCATGTTCGCCAGCCAGCACCACCGCGGCCACCACCACCACCACCACCACCACCATCACCACCACCAGCAGCAGCAGCACCAGGCGCTGCAGGGCAGCTGGCACCTCCCGCAGATGTCCTCGCCGCCCAGCGCGGCGCGCCACAGCCTCTGCCTGCAGCCCGACTCGGCGGGGCCCCCGGAGCTGGGCAGCAGCCCCCCGGGCTTGTGCTCCAACGCTTCCTCGCTGGGCTCCAGCACCCCGAGCGGGGCCGCGTGCGCGCCCGGGGACTACGGTCGCCAGGCGCTGTCACCCGCCGAGGCGGACAAGAGAGCGGGCGGCAAGAGGAAAAGCGACAGTTCAGGTGAGGGCGCCGGCGAGGGTGAGCAGGGGCGGGGGCCGAAGTAGAGGGAGTGCTCGGGACCAGACAGGCCGCCCAAAGGTCGGGGATCAGCGCCGCCGAGTCCGTCAGGGACCGGCGAGCACATGCTTCCCCGACCGTCCGCAGACAGCTCCTCAGGGCCCAGACTCCTTCAGCAGGAGGGGGGCGGAAAGGGCAGGTGACAGTACGTGGAGTCTATGGCCAAGTGACAGTGGTCTGGAGTCGGGGCGGGTCCGCGCCCGGGTGCGGCCGTCGGTGGGGACTGGTGCGGGGCGCCGCTCCCGACTCCTCCAGGCCAGTTCCCGGCTCAGCGCCTCGACTTTTCCCATCGCGAACAGAACTTCCAGATTCTTGCACAACTTTTGGAACTTGCGGTGGAACTTGACAGAGCGCTTGAGAAAAAATTTCAGTTCCCCCTCACCCCCCTGATTCCGGAGTGCTTGAAGTAGCACCTTATTCCAAATGATACAATTTCCTCTCATTGGGGAAGACGTTATCTAGGATTTTAGGAGGTTTTAAGGAACGTGTCAGAGAACTGAAAAGAAGTAGTTGTGCCGTTTCTTGAAGAAGGATTCTCAGCAGTAGTCTGTGCAAGGGTTTCTTCGTTGCCAAAGCGAAAGACAAAATTCTCAGTCCGCGGGTGATAGGACAGGAGAGCTGGGCAGCAAAGAGACTGCACCGTAGTTCGCCCCTCCTGGAGGGGATGCACTGGGGAGCGCGCAGGAGGCGCTGATCGCAGAGGGGACCCGGCGCAGCCCCGCGCGGGCCCACCTGGACAGCGTCCGCAGGTGCGCTGCCTGGCCCTGCAGCCAACCTGGGAGCCCAGAGGCGTCCAACACACTCTGCCAGTCCTTAGCTCTCCGTGGCAAAAAGTTGTTGAAAGACGCTTGTTAATTAATACCGTTCTGAGATGTCTTCCTCAGCTGGATAGCCCAACCCAGGTTTCAGTTTTAGAAATTATTTATTTAGCGTCAGTCCATCATTTTCTTTTGCTTGATTCATACTTCCGAAAGTCACTTCTAGGTATTAGTTTGAAAGTGTGAAAGATGCTTGTCATTTGTAAAGCTTTGGGTGAAATGGTATCTATCTATCTATCTATCTATCTATCTATACATATATATGGTGATAATTGGATGGTGTATTTCATATTATTTTATAGCAATGGTATCCAGGGTTCTGAGGGGTTAGTATGGGATAGATTCTTTTCTGTCAAAATCTCTAAATAAAACTTTTACTTTCAAGGGTCAGGGGTGAACTTCTAATGCCCCATCACAGATTAGTTTATATCTAAGGAAGTTACTGGCACAGTCACTCATTTAGAATGGATTTTACTAACTCTAACTGGAATTCTCCTAAGAAAATGAGTTGAAATGTTAATTCCAGCAGGAAAGTTTGTTCATTAGGAGAAAAAGGTGTTTAATATGTAGCAATGTTTCACAGCCGGGCCATTTAAGATTAGTAACATTTGAAAGCAAATTTCAGTGCAGGTTGGTCTGAGAACTCTCAAATCATAGAAATTGCTCACCGTTGGACTTTCTGCAGAGATGTCTATGTAATGGACTGTTTCCGATTCTTACTGAAGCAAATCTATCCTCTTAATCTTTTAGAACAAACGAAATTTTCATATAGAAACTATTTTTTCTTTTCCTTTCCTTTTTTTTTTTTGTTGGTAGAAAAGCAGAACGTGTTATTTTAAAAATCTCACTTCCTTAAATTATTTTAATAAAATATTTCATTTCAATAGGTGGTTGATTCAATAGTACTTATCTCCTTGATCAGTACAATGTAACCACACAACAAAATAAACTTTATTTTTGAACATTTAAACTGATAATTAGAGTACTGGATAGAGAAACAGAAATACAAATTGTTTTAGCTGAATAAAATATTGTTATGAATGGGAAAAATATTAGTCATCAGAAAGGATAAAATCGGTGGGAGTTTCGAATGAGTTTTTTTTTGGATGGGATATTTTGAAAGGATGTTTGGTTAACTAAAATAAAATATCACAGTAGTTTCTGGTTGTCATTGTACTGTACACTTATTAACAATAAAATTCAATTCATCAGTTTCATTGTCTGAGTTAGTGTTGGTCAGAATTTTAGCTAGATTTAAATATACAGTATCTTTCTCTTCTAATGATTTGCCTACAATTTTCCATAATGTATGTTTAAACTTATTTTATTTCTTAGTGTGGTAAGGACATCTTGATGTAGCAGAAACTAAAGCAACATAGAAAACTATTCCGATTCTGATATATTATTAACAAATATTATTTGCAGTAGAGCTTTAATCTTTTACTATTTAAGAAAATAAAACAAACAGTCCCTGAACTCTTGCGACTAGAAAAGTGTTAGATGAAAATCACATCATTCATAGTAGAGACCATTTATTTTATGTGGGGTAGGTTGTAATTACCAAGTATTTATATTTTAGAGTAAATACTTTTTAAAAATCAGAGACAAAGTTAGAACCAAAGTTCTGTACCCTGCTTCCAACACCAGTCTGCCCACATAGAAGTTCATCACTAAGTTGTACTGGAATTTTAAGCACTAGAAGATATAGATGAACAACCAAAATATATTCACCTATAAGTGATATTCTAAAACCACAATTTGTAACATTCCACAATATGCATTTATGTGCATTTCCACTCTACAAACAAGAGTGCACACAGATGAAAGAAAGCTCAGAATTGAGTGGTTTAGAAGGAAATATTTATGGACTTTAGGCTTCCATTAGAGTTTATTGACAATTGAGAATAACCAAGTTTAATAGAAAAGTACACCATTACTTTTTATATGTGTTAAACATTTTTGTACCTTGGAGCCTGCTACGGTTTGCAGCATTATTGGTAAAGCCGACATCTGCCACATCTTCAAAGGGACTCTTAAAAAATCAAAAATTTACAACAGTACTTAAAACAATCAGCACAAAGCAGGTGATTCTGAAAACTGTCCATAAATGCAATGAATTGCTTGGCTGCAATTATATTCAGATTATTTTCCATGGACTCTCTCAGATGAAACAACCCAAGTTAACCTGACTTTAGTGTTATGTAGATGACACACAATATTAAAATCTCAATGTTGTCTATTCAAGTTTGTACATTTTATTTTTTAAAAATCACACTTAGGTCCAAAAGAAAGAGCAGAGTGCTTAGGAGTGATAGATTTAACTAGATTTTAAATCACTTTACATTCTTATAAAGTAACAAATATTTTATTTTTAACTAATAGATCACAAAACGTGTGTTTTTAAATTTTGTCTGTTTCTGTTCTTGGTTATACAGAATGACAAATATTGTGTTTAATATAGAGGAAATTAAATTCAGAGTAGTATTTTACTCAACCTAACTCTGGGATTATGTTGGGGATTCTTAGATATTTCTATTATCATGTATTCTGAAAAGAAAAATGCTAACTTTATTCACTTCTATATCCCTGGATTATGGCTATTTAGTATTTGCTTTACAGTAAAAAAAAATGTCCTGGAGCATGAAAATTACAGAAGAACACTGAATACTTTAATGTCTCAAAACTGTAGAATTAAAAATATCATTATCATTATTTTTCTTGAAGTGGAAGCTTAGTTTTAGGTGTGTTTAAAAACAGTGATCAAAAGAAAGAGAAAACAATAATTCTTGGTATCATTGATCTAGCAGGGTGATCTCCAATGGTCACATTCAAAAGACAAGAGCAAAAATTCTTTGAAAGTGTTTTCTGATTGGACATCAGCAAAAAACAGGAGGAAGAATGCAAATAAAAGTAGTTATTCCCAGTTTTTTGTAATTCTTTTATAATTTATTTTTAAAAAGTAAAGTATTAAATGCAAGGCATGGCAAAATGCAAGCTTTCACTTAGATTAAAAACCTAGTACTAAATATTTAAAATTCTAATCTTTTAAAATAGTAATTATCAATGGAAACATACTGTTGATACACTTTAAGTTGATTTGTACTAGTAAACTGAAAAAGATACTTTAATCATTGTACTTTTCCTGTGCTTGGAAATCACAGGAACTGGGATCCAGAACTTATATTTATTATATAACCTAGTCGCTTTAAGAAATTAACGCTTGGGCATTTTTATTGGTTTAGTGTATTTAAAATGTTAGCATTCAGCATGCACCAACATTATTCAGGCATTTTAGATTTTTATTTCAAATGAGAAAAGTGTAACACAAGTATAATTTGGTTTTAGATTTATTCACTTCATTAATTTATGTTTAAAAATTCAGAGAGTATCTCTTTTCAAAGAAGTGTTCCAATTATCTATGATCAGTGTTAAGAACTGAAAAAGATTATAAAATATGTGTAAGAATTCCTTAATATTTGTTAATGACTGTAGTGCAATGATTCTCCCAAATTTTCCTATATGACAACCTGCTTTTTTATAATAATAAAACATTTGTGAGGGAAGTTAGTGCACGAAGAGAGACTGTCCATATTAGAATTTTCCCCATTAATTGAAATCACAAAATAAGAAGGGTCAGCTCTTGACTGGCCAGTGAAACCAATTTTCCTAGCTGATGTGAGTGACTGATTACAGTGATTTAAAAAAGACAGTGAGGAAACAGGAAGGAGGGAAGAAATGAAAATAGGGAAAAGACAGGAAGGAAAGAAAGAAGAAAGGAGAGAAGGAAAGAAGAAAGGAGGGAAGAAAAAGGGGGAAGACAAATGAAAGGAAGAGAGGAAGAAAGGAAGGCAGGCAGAGACAGACAAAGGCCAAAGCTCACAAATTAGCAATAAAGTGAGGTAGGTATTGTTTCCTATTTGACATATTCACTCAGTGATACACTTTGTTGTCACAAGCTGTTTCAGTGTATTAATGCAGCTTACCAACTCATCATTTTGCTCAAAGGATGTAAAGATGGCAAAGCTCTGCTGTTTCGCAGTTTTGTTTCGGGGCTGTTATGATTACGTCTTGAATAGTTGTCCCAAAATACTGCCCCAAAGTGAAGAAGGAGAAGTGGTATGAAGAAAAGTCAGCTGGGAAACACTCACTCTCCTAAACCGTCGTCACCAGTGAGGTTCAAAAGTCAAAATGGAGAAAACTTTATGGAATATTTTAGCCTAAGTAAAACTCATAATGCTAAAGTTCCTGATGTCTCGGCCCTCAGTTGTCACTATATTCAAGGAAGAATTCATTTAAATTGGGTGTTTTATGTCGAATGTTCCTTTCTATTTTATACAATTACAGAACTATCATTAATTCACTTTCCCTTGAGGAATGCTGTTACGTAGTATCTTATCATTTAAATGAGTCAATAATATATCACTTGCTCCATTTGTATGTTTACAGACTTGCTTTTTACATTTCAAAATAAGCACTTTTATTTAAAGTCTAGTTATATTGTAGTGCGTATTTGAATAATTATGTTATTTAGCATATATGATAATTAATGAAAATATTTTTTCTCTATATTTAAAATTTAAGTACATCACTAAATACCCTGTTGTTCATCAAATTCTCATTTATTAAGTTATATTTTCCATAGCAATATACTATTTCTGGACTTGTACAGGGAACTGTCTATAGAAGGCTTAACTCTCTATTGACACTTTGGTTTTTATAGATTTTCGAAAATACTTTAGGTGTTTATTGATCTTACATTTGCATATAAACAAGAAAGACCAGGTAAAATCTATGTTGTATTATACATTTTTGGAAAGAGGAAAGAATTTAGAAAGCAATCCATTTGCTTTCTCTACACTGGCAAGGTTTAGAACAGTATATCTTTAACACATATATTACTGGTATAGCATTTAAAAATTTTAGCATGCATTTAAAAATTTAATGATCCTAAGATATTTGTGTATTTGGTGACCTAATTACTAAATCCTTAAATTTTTTATTTTTATTGCAAGTGTAATATTTTTTATCAGGTAGTAACTCAATGAAATAAAAGTTTTAAACCATATTTTAAAGTATGAATTAAAAAATTGTTGCCCTTCAACTTTCACAAAATTGTTTTGGTTTGATGCTTCACATATTTTTAAATGCTTTGCTGTTTACTTTCAGTAACTTTTTTCTCTCTCTCTATCTATCTATATATGTAGATATATATGTATAGATAGATAAATACATATATACATAGATACCTATATGAAACATATCTATATATATGTTAACTGAAGCTTGCAATGGTATTGGATGAAATTATAAATGTGAAGCATTGATTTTTCATAGCTTTTGCTTTTTGTTGTATTCTCCAGAAAGGTTAATTGAAAGCAAAAATAACAGGGAATGTGCAAAATTAGTTGGAATGTGGCAGCTACACTTAAAGTTCGCACACACATGCACTGATATGTTGGTATGTGTCTATAAGTAGAAAGATACTTCTTGATAGCAGTAAATCTGAATCACAGTGTCTACAGCAACTGTTCTAATGTAATGTTCTGTGTTCCAGTTATAGAATAAAGTACTGAGCTCGAAGCCTGTACAAATGTGTGGAGTCCAACAGGCTGGAACCAGTAACCAGTGATACTCATAAAAGCCCAAACTGCCAAGTCCCCTGCAGTTTTTGTTTTCTTTTGTTTTGCTTTTCCCCAGCTCATTATTTTCCGCACACTTTAAGAGATTCTCTTAACAGCTCAAAGAGAGTAAAGTCTCTAGTTATCTTATACACTCTGGGCAAAAACAGTTCTGATGAAGTCATCTCCCGGGCTGTGTGAGAACATGCAGGAGGGTCTGACTGAGGCTGGCAGATGCCAGTTATCCTCTAAGGGCCTGGAATTCTATGTTTTGAAACTGTGGCCTTACAGTTTTGCCAGAAGTGACACCCAAATGAGAAGTCTACTTTGCAGGGATAGTTATTTGCAAACACAGTAGTGGCATGTATTCGGCGTCAGCAGAGGCAGCTGCTTACAGGGTCTGGGTTGCACAGAAAGTATTTAGATGATTATTCTTAGCCACCTACAGAACCAGCAAACCAAACTTGCATGTGTTTCTACTGATGGAAAAAAATGAAATGGGCAGTGACTCTTACCCAGTCGGCAAAGTAAATCACGCAGACTGTTCATTTCTTTTGGTAGCTGAAGCAGAAGGAGCAGGAAAGCTCAGTGGTGCCGTCTCAGACTCGGGGCACTAAGTGGGTAAAAGCAAGCTTGGATTTTGTGGGATATTAGCGAGTTAGCAAATGGCTTTCACATTTTAAGAACCATGGAAGTAGTGTTTTGCTGTTAACTGGTGGATTTAAATCAGGGATAGCTCTCTTTGATTTATTAACAAAAGTACGTTTCATAAGTAAAGTGGGATTTCAGGGTATTTTCTGCCCTTAACAATTAAAATGTCCCTAACTGGACTATGTGTACTATGGTGAATCTTTTACTTATTTGAGATATAAGCGAGTTTGAAGGTATTACATGATACAGCACGTAGGTGTAAACCAGTGAGACAGACTGAAATTGTAGGTAAGTCAGAGGGTGGGCCTCCAAACCCAAAGAACTTGATGCTGCTTGAATTCTCAGGATCGCTGTGTTGGGAAGAACCATAGGTAGGGTTCATATAACTATAGATACTTTTCTTCCAGAACAATTCTTTTACCTAGAAGTAGAGTTTTATCAAATTTATTCTTGGATATTCAGATGTTTGGAAAAATATAAGAAAGCTGCCACACTGGTTTATTTATTTATTTATTTTTTGTGTGTGTTTGTATGTTTAACTGTTCATTGATAAATCATAAAGAACTTATCTTATTTATTTGCATATCAAGCAAAAAAAAAAACCCCAAAAACCCAGATTGCACATTTAGAAGATAATTGAAGAAAATTTGATGATGACATTTAGATCGTGGGCAGAATAGACAGAATTAATAGTAAATGATGAACTGCCCCAAATCTGCCAGCAGTCAGAAAATATTGGTTCCCTTATACTTGAGGGGACAAATATTTGGAGCCTTCATCAGAACACAGAAAAGCTGCAGGATGAAGCTTGCTGGGAAAGTGGGGAACCCGATGACCAGTATGGTGCTGTGTGTGACTTGTCCTCTTTCCTTCCAAGGGCTCCATGCTGCAGCCCATTGGCCACATGTAATCAGAAGCCAGAGCACAGGTGCCTCCTGGGAAAATTGACAAACGTTCTCCTGGAGGAATTCAGGCCTCAAAGGGGAAATGCAGAGAGTAGGTCTAGGGATCACAATAACTGCGGCGGAGTCCTCGCTGCCACCTACCAGCTGGCGTCCTTTGACCAGCAACATGGCTTCTCTGTATCTCAGTTTCCTGAACATTAAACTGAGTTAATAAGTATACAACACTTAGAAAAATATCTAGTTCAGTGAGTGTTAGTTACTATTTTTAACATCTATGTAGGAAAGTGCAGTGATGTTGGGGGACGAACCCTCTGAAAAACAAACATTCCTATCTTGTGGCACGTGTTTTTAATTTAGTAGTTATTTATAGGAGAAGTATCCCTTGCCTAAGAGGTGACTATAGATTTCAAATAGTCTCCACTCTCCTCAGAATTGCAGCTTGGATGTTACTTGCTGAAATGTTCTGTGATGTTAGTCAGGTTATGTAACAGGCTCCATTTGCTTCCGTGATCCTTAAAAGCCCCATTCCACAACTACTTCTGTTGGGGATCTGCTGCCTTCCCATCCTCAGGTGTTTCCTGTCAGCTCTCTGGGGAAAATCTGCTTTCAATAAGAGTACATCGAAGAAAACAGAATAAAATTCTCACTTGCAGTAAACAAAATATGTCAGGGGGGCATTTATTCAGGAGGGCACAGATGTAAGCAGATTCCAGCAAGATCATGCAATTCATCTCTCTGTTTTAGTTGTTAACCAGGAGGGGAGGGACCATATTTCATATCACTCTATAAAGCTAACTGCAGAGAAAATTTATATATTGTAGCCCTTTGTTATATTTGGTGGTTCTAGTTGGAGACCCTCATCAATGGCAAATGCTACTGAAAACTAAAAGCAATATATCCCACAGGAAATGCTAACATTTTCTTTTTACAAAGAAAGCAGTTCATTTGTTTATTGCTTTGTGTAGAGTGAAAAAAGTTCTTGAGAAATACTGCTTAGTTTGAGGCAAAATCCCAGAGTGGCAGGTCCTGCGGACCGGTTATGTTCATTTTATTGAGTTTAGCCTTCTCTTCTAACCCACAGTGCAACATGGAGTATTTAGATATATGCCTCATGGAAATTTTAAATTATTATAGATGTTAGTTTCCAGCAGTTGTTTTTGAATATGTAATATAATAATAAAAAATAAACTACACTGAAATCCATACTGCAATGTTAATTTCTTTCAGAGCTGACAAATTCGCGGGAATGTGGCCTCTAAAATGAAGGACATTCAAAGACATAGTGATTACTTGTCTTTTTCTGATAGAAAAAACAGGAGGTTCGAGTAGGGAGTGAGAGAGGAAGACAGAACATTAACCACATGGGCCGGATGGCCTTAACCAGTTTACTGCCTTTTGGATTCCCAGGGAGGCTGGATTTCTCGAAGTTTGCCTCAGGGATTATAATCTGTAGTGAGTAAGCAGATCACCACTCTCAGAATTATCACAGCACTCGGGATGTTTCCCACATGCAGCAGTGTGCCCTGGGAGGCTTAAGTAACGTCTGTCCCTTCAGCCAAGTAGTGGCAGCTGGGCCCCCACCTGTGACGGCAGCCTAGTGCCCATAATAGGAAAATCTCATAAAAATCTTTCGAAACCTTAAGATTTTAGTCTTCCTAGTAAAAAATAAGTTTCAGCCTCATTTCACATGTTGGCTACTGCTTTTGTGTGAATAAAATGTAGCTTGAGAAAAACTTTATTTAGGTATCAACCACACTTTCTGAATAGGATTTTATAATTACTACCATCACATTTCATCCTTGCTTCATCAATATAGAAACTAATCAATTGTCTTAGCTTCTGTTTTCTAATTTTTCAATGATATAGCTTCTGATAGCAATCACCACATTGCCTAGATATTTCTGACACCTCATACCAGACACCTTAACATGCTAAAGTTTAATCTCTAATATACAGGTGGAATTTGCTACCAATAATACACAACGCATTCATAAAATCCTATGTTTAGGTGACCTGTGTGAATTCAATGCTCTTTCTTGTTTGAAACTTTTTAATTTTACTGACTTTTGTTGAATCGCGTTTCATCCATAGTCGTCTTTGTTGTTTGCATATTGGGGGGTACAGAAAATGGCTACCAGTAGACAGAAAGCAACCGCCCCCTGAAATACTTCACTCTCTGCTGTTAGATGACTACCGGATTGTAAAGTGAGACTCCCTGCACAGAAGAGCTAAAAATGTTAGTGACTGGTCACTTCCTGTTAACCTGGCTCCTCCTGTCTTGTTCATAGTCATTTGCTCAGTCTGTAAACTCGAGACCTGTCTGTTTCTCCCAAGTACGATGAATCTTCCAGGCCCCGAGAGCTCCAACCTGACTTTTAGTGCTTATTCCAGGTTGTTAGCTCTTACCGGACTCACACAACCCAAAAGTAAATAGCAAAATTCAGCTGATGATTTTGTGGATTTTTTAAGAGAACTTCTTTTTCTTTTTAATCTAAATACAACTTGGTTTGCAGACACACAATAATTCCCTTTGTAACTAAGCCATTTTAGTTGATATTACAAATGCTGTTCCATTCAAGATCTCGGCTCCTTATTTCCCCTTTCCACTGACTTTCAGGGCTCCACGCCACTGCTTCGCCTTACACAGCACGGTTCAAATCTGCTCTGTTCGTTTTCCTTTTATTTTCGTGTCTTAGAACCACTTAGAAAAATCTAATGAAGCTAATATAATTCTGTCTCAATCCTTTTCCCTGCTTATCTCCTTCGATTCTTCCCTAATGTCATCCCATCCCTTCTGTTGTCACATTGTATATCAGAACTTGGCTCTAGCATCCCTCTTTGAATTTGTATATTAACAGGAATGACTCTACACTTAACAATATGAAAGTTCTGTTCTAGGCTTTGGTGTTCAGGACACACCGAGGGTTGATGCCCTTCAATGATGTGTTGCTAGATTTAGTTTGTGCTAATTATTATATGCAGTCTATCTTTGAATAAAACCTGATATGTGTATTTAAAGTGTCACTTTTCTGGCAAAATGATCTTTTTACTCAATCATCAAAATACATCTGTGAATGTTAGGAATTTACAATGTTCTGGTACTTCCTAACACGGATACTTAAACATTTATAGCCATAATTGTATTTAAGAAGATTCTCACAAGATCTTTCATATTCCTCATTCAGTTAAGAAATGAGTACATACTATATTTTCCCATCCAATTTCTGTCAATATGTATTTAAGACACAAATTAATGGACTCTAATCTGTAATCTCTAAACACAATTACTAAGGATGTTAGTGGCCAGTGGAGTACATTTGTGTTGATATGATATTGATTTTGTTTTAACCAAGCTTTCTTTGAATAGACTAGGTTATGGTTATACCAGCTTTAAAAATATTTTGAGATTGTTGTAAATTTATAAGCATGCTAAGTAGTAACATGATGAGATCTGTGTATCTTTCACCCAGTTTTCTCCAATAACAATTATGAGCAAATAATACACTTAGGAAGCAAACAGTGATAGAAGCCACCAAACTTATTCAGATTCCACTGTTTTATACACATTCTCACATCCATATGTATTTAATTCTAGGTTACCTCTAAAATTTATTTTTATTTTTTATCCTGAAAACCTACTGTGTTTGTTGCCAATCTGTGTGTCATTTCCATTAAAATACGGGCAGCAAACACGTTCTCAGATCAATACCACCCTGTACTAATCAATACATTTTCCTTTCTACATTAATGGGTATAAATTCTGTGACAATGAATTTGCATTTTCCCATATGGCCCTCTTTGATACTCCAGTTTTTTAACATTTAGCTTCTGGTTAGAATTACAAGTAATCTTTAAGAAACAGGTGACATCTGATTTATTACTGTGATGTCTATCATGGGGCTAGGTGCCTGAAAGTGGTTAGTGAATTTGATTTCTGGTGTAGAAAATGTCCCACAATAATGAAAGAATCCCTTGTGTTAGGGTTTGCTGAGGTTCTTGGGTCAAGGTTTCCAGGAGGAGGATAAATCAGGGAGGCACTTGGACAGTCCATAGGAGAGTTGAAGGAAGACTCAGCTCTGGTATTTGACTCAGTTATGAGTGCCTTCTAAAATGAAATAGCTTTGTTATATTTACTATTTGTGGGTAACTCATGATAAAACAATTATCCACTTATTAAAAATTTTATGTAGGGGCTGGGGATTTAGCTTAGTGGTTCCGGTGCCTGTCTTGCAAGTGCAAGGGCCCAGCTTCGATCCCTGGTAACCATATACAATACTGAGCGTGGAGACTCACTCAGCAGCAGTCAGTAGCCCGTACCACAGTGCCGGGTGTGGTGGCTCATGCCTGTAATCCCAGCACTCAGGAGGCAGAGGCAGGAAGATTATTGTGATGTGAGTTTGAGGCGGAGCTCAGGGCCAGCCTGAACAACAAATCAAGACCCTGTCTTAAAAAAAAAAAAAAAAAAAAAAAAAAAAAAAAAAAAAATTCAAGAAAAAGGTAGTCTTTTACAAAGTAGTTATTTGGTAAGCTATAAATAGTATTCTTTCATTTCAAGGAGAGAGGATAGACTTTATACATGTTGTTGGCAGTGTTACCTGTGCGCGGTTGTTCTTTAACATTCATTTTTGTTTTTTTACTGAGGTGTTGGGATTGTGGAGCTTTTGTATATTCCATGTATTCAGTCATGGTAGAATTTAAAGTATCAAAAAATTAAATTAAACTTGAAATTATGCGATAAATGTGATAAGTAAGGAATGTTAAGGGATCCACAAAACTCAGTAATGGGACAAGAGCATTTGCAAAAGTACAAATAGGTTATTTTTGATTTTTCAAAAATTTTTAACTGAATTTTCCTAAAAATAGAAAAAAAAATTCTCATTGATGTAGACCTTGCTGTGCTGATACTCAATTGGGCCATCACTCCTGTGTCCCCATCATTCTGCTTTGAGTCTAACTAGTTAGCAGGATGTGCTGTCTGATGAGAGAATACTGATTTGAGGCATGGACAAGAGCTCATGTGCAAGGCCTGGCAAGGCGATGGCGAGCAAAGATGGTAAGGGATGAGCCAGATTTTTAAAAATCCACCATTCTGTGATTCTTATCTCAGTCAGCCACTGATGAAAGTTTACAATAAATTTGTTTGTGTGAATCAGTGCTTTTCTGTGCGAATTAATATCTGTCTATAATACATATAATAAGTTTTTAAAAAACTTGTTATCCATGACTTTAACACCAATCTATTTTGTCAGTCCTATGAGTTCATAATAAAACGTGAATGTCAGATTCTCCACAGTTTCAGCTTTTCCATTAATGTATCATAAGCTTATTTTATTTAGATAATTCATTCTCAACATTGATATTACATTAGAATAATATTGGCACTCATACGAAAATGCTCAAGTCCAGTAGGCTATTAATATTACTGATATTCTCTAGACTGGAGGTGGCATTTGTTAAATTTGATAGTGAAAAATTATAGTGTTAAAAGGACAGAGATGATGATATAATGGGCTTTGAAAGGTCCATTTTATTCAATATTTATAAATCCAGGCACACTTTATCTCACTTCTAACACCCCGCTTTCCCTCATGTTTTCCCAGTATTATGAAATTAATCTTAACTTCATTACATTTGCACACTGGTATTTGTAAAAGAAATTTCTGTGTGATTTCAATATATGGTCATGTTGAAAAATACCAGCCTAGGATAGTCATGTTTTACTGCAAAGTGAGAAAAGGTAAAGACCTTGTATTCTAAATGGCGTCCTCTTTTCAGCACATAAAGAACTATAATGGACATTGCTCCTCAGTAAAGCATTGCATAGACAATAGTTAGACACAGCTGTTTGTGTATCTGTGTTTACTATTAATATCAATGTTTAATATTATTGTCAATCTTATTACATGTGTATGTGCCATAGTAGTATAATGTCATAGTATCTACATGAGACACATGTGGGCATTTCAATTTAGAGTAAAATTTTAAAAATATGTATTCCTATATTCCATTGACCACACCCTGAGTATTAACCTTATGTGTCTACAGGCTATTGCTTTGGAGTGTAGTTACAGATATTTCAATATATCTGAAAGTCCACTGGAAACATTTCTAGGAAAAAAGACTAACTATTTTGCTACTGTGTATGGAACCTCCTCATAGAGAAAGAAATTATGGGAATTAAAATACCACAAGAAAGCAAATATAATTAAAAGGTGAAGCATGTCAAAAAGTAAGACATGAAGGTCATTGATATTACTAAAGGACCTTCTGTATGAATGCTTGTTTTTATCAACCAAAATATTGAAATAAAATATGCTCATGGTTTTCAAGACTCTAAAATTCTCATAAATACTTTTAATTTAACCTACTATATAGGCCTGTGAGGGAGGAAATTATCAAAATAAATGTAATCATATACATTAAGTAATTAACTTATAAAATGCAATAAAACATAATAATGGACATAACTATACAAAATAGTATGTGGAAGAGGGTGAGCAAACAATAAAAGCATATTAAAAAATGTAAGGTCAACTAGGGAGATTCTTCCGGGCCTCTAGAGGAATAGGGAGGAGAACATTTTTCTGGGAAAGGGTGGGGAAAGTGCCAGGAACTAGGCTAGATTTTCCAGGGGGAAAGTATGAAAACTTTAATAGAATCAGACAGTGGCAATTAAAAGCATAGAATTATTAATTTTGAAATACGCTCCAAAGATTTGATTTTTTTATACGCTTTGGTTTGAATTCTGGGGATGTAAGTCAGGTAGCTTACAAACAGAAGTCATTAGAGGAGATTTATAAAATTTTTTAGAGACAAAACATGAGCAAAGTATTCCTCTTGGCACCAGAAAATAGCAAATGCAAAGCAGAGCGAAGTATAGAGTGGCTTGCATCTATACCGTGAACCATCTGGGCCTGTGGGGTTGTGGCCATACGTTACTCAATTAAAATGTCACAGACGCAGAGTTTCTCATCTGTGGGAAGCAGAAGGCTATTCACTAGTGAATTCCGTTTAATAAAGATTAATTGGAAATTAATTGAGGATTGAGCTGCTAGCAATTTGTGGTATAAAAGATAATATTAATATTACACATTAGTGAAGAGATCCCTGGGCACATTCACATTAGGATTTATGAGTTGAGAATATGCACTGAAGTGTGGAAATTCAGAAAAAAAATGTTATTGATTGCATGCGGGATATCTCTGGAACATAGAAAACAAATCTGTGTGTGTGTGTGTGTGTGTGTGTGTGTGTGTGTGTGTGTGAGTGCTGGTATTCGTGTACACATTAACACTGAGCCAAATAAAAATAAAAATAAGTGTTCAGGCAGCTATCACTATTTATAAGGTTTCTTTTTTTCCCTGCAACTCAATAAGTCCAGATCAAGCATAATTTGTAATAAAGTTTTATTGGAAATACAGAAGAAGCGCAGGGAAAACACTTCCCTGGCTTTCAGTGAGTAAACTTTATGAGTTTACTTTCATGTTGGAACCACTCAAACCTTATTGGAGTTCATCAGTTTGTACATGAGGAGTGGTGGTGATCTCTTGCTAATGGAAATTGCTTTTTACTTCAGAATAATAAATCTGATTTTTCTTTTTGAAGAAGTGTGTCGATCTGTTTCCATAGGCAAAGTAAGTTTTCTTCATGGAAGTACATACATGTGCTTCTACAGAAGAAGCCTATATATGTGGAATAGCTCTATTAGAGACACTAATTCAGATATGTTAGTTAAAAGCAGTAAATTTGTCATGTGCATGCGAGTAGAGAGTAGAAATAGATGATCGCCACATTGAAAATTTTGCCTTGAAAAATCAGGATGTGAGAAAGCCAAAACATTAGGAAATTAAAATGTTGTCAAAAGAAGAGGATAAAGTAGTTGCATAACTTCATTGTACCCAGAAGAGGTGCTGAGCTATGGAGGGGCTGGGTCATGTAGGTGTGAGAAGCAGAATGTTAGGAGGGGATTTTCTCATGAGTAGCTGTGATATTCTCAGGTTAGACATAAAACACTTTCTCACATTTTCTTTACACTTCTCCAAATAATTTTTAAAAATTTCTCATTATACATTTTCTAGTGGAAATACTTCAGCTTGAATGAACTAGTCATCTCAGGAAACAATATTGGTATCATAGATCGATCACTCTGATTCACTTTAAAAAGTGGGTTATGAATGAGTTATATTTATATGTGATGACTACCGCCCACATATAATCTGTTTCTTCACAGCCATTCAGGGCAATGCAATACCTGTTTTAGTACATAATTGACTAACTTAAATAATTCCTTACATTCCTACTGCGTGTCTAACTATGAAGAATTGTGCGCTGTGGTCCACTATGAAGAATAAACACCCTGATGTTCCTGGAAGAGTGTACAGTAGGGCAGAAAAGGTGGAGATGTTAACAAATTGTTGCACCTGTGTGACAAATATTATAATAACTGAGTAAAATACATGGAGAAATAGGAAAGTTTAAGAAAAAGGATAATGTCTGCTTGAAATTCCCTCACATTTTGCTTCTCACCCTGATGGGATACGTACATGAACATACATAGAATCTGGGTAAACAATGACAATACCAAATGCAGGGTATATGGAGGTGTCTAGAATTCAGCATAGAACCAGTTTTTAGCATACACTTGTTAATATTCTCTACTTTTACAGTTGAAGTTATTTGTCTCATTCACCAAGGTTATCGGGGCAGTTTTGATCCAAGATAACTAAATCCATCAGTCAACTTTTCTGTAGCTGATGAAAAATCTCTGGTGTGACTTGAAGAAAAAGGGGCTTGTTTTGGGATTATAGATTCAGAGAGTTAAGTTCAGGTCACCTGGTTCTTGTGCATCTAAGTGAAGCAGAGCTTCTCAGTAGCAGAGTGTGGTGAAAAGAGATATTCGCTGGTGGTGAGCAGGGACCACACCGCAGGGAAGGGTGGAGAGCGTGAGGGGCCAGAGACCTGATCGAGCCTTCAAGCTCACACTCTGGGACTATCCTGACATGATCAGAAGCTTGTTGAGTCCACGAGTTATCCTAGAGTCAATCACATTAGCCATCAACATTAACTGTCCCAGTGACTGTGAATATGTAGTGTGGTAATGCAGTTCACAAGTGAGGTTTTAGCTTAGTGGTAGAGGCTTCACCTAACATATGCCAAGGCTCTAGCTTGACCTCTAGAATGCCAATATCACATATACGTAAGACATAATTGGCGTGAAATTCATGGCATCTTGATAAGGGAGGGTTAAAACTTAGGAGTACCAGGTGAATCTTTTACAGTACAACTGTGATTTGATTAGTTCACCTGTATTTGAAAACCTGACCCTAGATAAAACCTGTGAAGTAAGCAAGATAGCTTTTAGATCTTCCTAGGACTTTCTTTTTTTGGTCTTCTTGGCTTTCCCCCCTATTTTCACTTTGCATGCTGTTAAGATTCTCCCCCAGACTCTATGGGGGTACATGCAGAGAATGTTCAAGTTGGAAGAAAATCTAGAAACTATCAAAAAAAAAAATCCTCTTGGTCTGAAAGAGAAAAGAAAAATGAGGTTCAGAGAATGGTGTCCTTAACATTGGCATATTGAACTAGAACTAATCCCATTTGGTACATTTCTAGAGCCTACTACCTGAAATTCTTATCCTGTTTATTTTATAAGATATCAAATAATGAACTTTTATTTTAGAAGATAACTTTTGGCACTAAGGTTAGTGGTAGTGTATAAATCTGCTATAATAGTTCAGCAGTATCATTATACATTGCTGCTGTCCATTGAGTTGAGTGAGTAATAAATATCAGTTTGCCAGTATTTTTTTCTTTGTATCGGGAAAGGCTTGAATTTTCATTGCTAATTGATTTTTATTGTATGCTTGTGCAAGATTTATTCTATGATTAAATTGGTTATTCATTTAGAAGGAGTAGTTTGGAATATTCTTGATATGATGGTTACTCTTGAGGCTTACCCTGAAAACTTCAGTAACCATTAACAGGCATTTATTCAATGACTCTTAAAATTAAACCTATGGTATTGTTGTACTTGAAATTATTCATGACCTGGGAAATATGAGAATTTTCCTACATTCACTTTGTAAATAGAACATATCTCACTTGAACTCTTATGATTAATCATTTTTTAAAAAATATTTTTATTTTTAGTATTTTTCAATTATTACCAAAATATTCAGATTGATTTTTTTCATTTAATTTAGTGAAACTTTTATTTTCTTTGCCCAATTTTTCTTATCTCAGGTTTTTCTATAAGCATGTATAAAGGAAGTCATATAAATCTACAAATTTGACTATATTGAATCACATGGATTTGATTTGCCAAAATGTATAACATTGTCTTGAGCATTTAGAGTGTGGTTAGAAGGAAGCTTGCACTGTAAGGAAAGTACTTTTTTTGTGATGTCCACTTAACTAATAAATCTGTCATCACCAACTGGTCTCCATTTCCTCTGAAATAAGCAAATTACTATTGAGTTCTTTGAAAAGAGAGACTGCCAGGAAAACAAAACTCACTTTTGCTTCATCGTCTCCGATAAAGTATTTCATGAGCGGAAATGAGTTGGAGCAGAAGGACCAATGGGGTCTTCACATTTGCGAGAAAGTCCCGCAGATACTCAGAGAACAGGAGTTCGAACAAATTTCAAACCCTGACATGCAGCAAAAGTGTGGAGGTTCAGCCAAGAGCGAAACTTTAAGAAAACTCTTGGAAACTTAAGTACAAAGCTTGATATGTGGGAACTCAGGCAATTTGAAAAGGAGAGAGGATAAGAATTTTATCTAGTGGTCTTTGGCTCTCAACTGGATGTCTTGGAAAAGTTTTATCCTGAAATGATTTCATATTCTACTTTAAATCCAATGTGGTTGATCCTCATATTAGTACTTTTGGTAGAGAAGCTAGGTCTTCATGAAGGTGTAAACATCAACTATTATTTAATGACCGCTAGATGTTCCCATGAAGAGCTGATTTCAGACAAATCAGAAGTTGGGTTTCATTGTTTATCAGAATAAATGAGTTTCTTTAAAGTAAGGGCATAGGAACTGTAGCCAGTAATTCGCTAGAGAATGCAAGACAAAGAGAATACACCAGAAACAAACGGAGACTGAGTACCATCACTCCTAGAAAGTTCAAAAAGCAAATAAGATGCAAAAGAAATGGGTATTAGGGAACAAATTGAAAGTGTATCCAAATATTACATTGAACATATGATTTATTGTAATTTTCTCCTAATTTTGTGTTGATCCCTTATTTTTATGATTAATTTGTCTCAAAACAAGATCAATCTTTCTTATAACACATTTTTCATGTGTAATTAGCTCTTTAAGGACAAAGACCATTGATTTATTTTTGTTTTACCATAACACTAAAAAATAGAATAAAAAAGAAGCCACATGATTGGAACTCAACTTTTTAAATTCAAAATTTGATAAACTGAACAGATATGTATACTTTTTGGAAAAAAAAAAACTGTTGAAAGGATGGAGGAGTGTGATTGATGAGGTCACGTGAAGGAGGTGAAAATGATGAGTCTTTTGTCTCCGCCATAGCTTGTGGTCTGAAATGATGCTGGGGTGATAACCTCCCTGTCTGCTTACTGCTTGCCTTGGGCTAGAGCTGCTCTGAAAATGGCTGCCATCAAGCAGCTCTGTTGCACTTCCGGCCTTGGAAATGATGACACATTCAATTCCTGCCATCACAAAAAATATGAAAAATGAATTTCATGTTATGATACTGATATATTTTAAAGATTATTTATCTTGCTTGACATGAACAGATTTGGTAACAAGATAAGTCTGTGGTGCTGAACACAAAACCAAACCTCCATTGGTGTCAAGAAATTTATAGTTGTGCTGGCTTTCAGAAATTCTTGGTACTGTTCAACATAAAACATAGTCTGTGTCTATGAAAGAGTGTGTTTTGTGTAGTCTCAGTCTCTGATAACTATTAGAGGAAAGTTGACATCATTCTATCCACATTATAGGCTTACAGATAAGTTCCTTACAGGTAGGGGAATGTTGATTGTGTTAGTACAGGTTAGGCTTGAGGTTATTATATCTCTGAATTCGTTGGTAATCAGAGAGGTCTTTTAATTCTTGGGATTAGACTCGCACAGTCATTATAACGCTTTGCACTTTGGCCCCCATAGCATGAAAATAGCATTATTTATTAGATTATTTACTTCCTAATTATGGAGCACATTGATTTGTTTCATGGAACTGTATTTTTAAATTTTTATAGGCACTGTGTTCAGTCAGATCTTTCAGAGTGATTTCATTCTTTATAAATCTCAGAATGAAATATAAGTAAATTATCCAAAGTACTCTCAGTTGCTGCACAGTGTGGATATTAAGGAGGATGTGGAAAAACTTTGAAGGAATGGGGGCCTGATTCATTGTTCTAAGCCAAAAATATCAAAATTTGGCTTAAAATGTGGAAACTAAAAGTCTGCTTATTCCTATAGGAGATTAATGCATTACTCAACCTTGAAAAATTATATTGCTTGGCAACTATAAAATATGTATAATTCTCCCAGTCCTTCTTTCTTTATTCCTTTATTTTGTATCTAGTGTCATTCAAAATTTCTGATCTGCTGAGTTCAAATCCCATTGGACTATATCATACAGCAGATAATTGTGCTACCAGAACAGTTTGCTCTATACACTACTTATTGATTATAAGGAGAATTGTTTAAAGATTTATTTCCACATATCTATCACTTATGAGTTTAGAAAAATTGATAACTGAAAACCAGCTAAAACTCATACACATCCCTAGAGAAAGCATTGCGTTTACATTGATGTGATATGTGTATTTGAAGGCTGCAAAGTTGGTAAATTGTGAGTTCTTTAACTTTGCTGTGTGGTTTGCCTTTTCCTTTCCAAAGCTAATCAGAAGGTAAATAGCAGTAGTGGTACTGATTTTCTGTTCTACATTTTCTTAGCCAACTACAGTAAAAAGAATGAGTGGTAGGATGTAGAAATAAAGGAAGTGTGGACACAGATCTTTTCCTCTTCAGCGCCTCGGTATAAAATGATGGTGTTGCTGAAAATTAAAATGAAATAGTAACCCTTCAGACATTCTGTCCAGCTTTGAACCTGTTTTGTTTTCCTGCCCCTGAGCCTTTCTGCTGTATAAAGCTATCACAGATGATGTGATTACACCACTGTGCTGACGGTAGCACCTGGACCTGCTACGCCAGACAGTGATTATCTGGAACTTGGAAAATCTGCCAATTAGCTGGAGCAGACCAAGTGGAACAAATGATGCCAAAACCACAGGCTTAGGCTGGTGACATTAGTTCCACACAGAAAATGATTTTCTTTTGCTGCTATAGAACAGTTCCCTAATCATTACCAGCTCTACAATAAATGCATTCTGTGTTACACAGGAGGCTGTGTAACCGGCATAATGGAAAACTTATCCAAGAATGGCACTTTGAAATGGTGGGGCGTGTTTTCAAGATGATTGATTCATCTCTCATTCCATCAGCTGTGCCTTCATTCACAAAGAGCACACGGCATGCCTCTCATGACAAAGTGATACACTTCTTCAAAAATGTGTGATTGATTTTAAAAGGAAAAAGGATTCTGAAATCTTCAACCCTACATTTTATGTCTGTGTCCATTCAACTAAGTTTAGTGAGTATGCTAAATTATTAATGAAGAAAAAAATAAATGCATTGTGAAATTTCTTTCAAATCATATTCTAGTTAGCGCTGAGGAAAATCAGAGGTGGCATGAATGAACCCAGCAAACTACGTGCACTATGTCAACTCCTCGGGTACAGGCTGTGACAACTTGCTAAGGAGAGCTGATAGCAATAGAAAATCTATTCCTGTATTTAGTTCTCAAAACCTGCCTGGTTGCATATTCGGAGCAACTAGTTAACATTTCATGCACTGCAGTTTCCTAGTTTGGAAATGCAGTTTTTCACTTGTACTATGAGACAGCTCTTCCCAAGTTTACTCCAATGTGTCCTTCTTCATTTTCTTAAAAATGCAATTGTGATCAGTGATTTTACTGCCATTCATTAAGCTCTGCTCTGGGCCAAGCAGAGTATTGGGACTTTGAAGGTGGGGTCAGAAATTGTAAAACCTAGGCAACTGTGGAGCCCTGGGGGACATTTGGCAACACAAAAGGTTGGGAGTAAAGAGTGGTATTGTGTAGTTATTGGGTCAAGGACACTGTAAAACATCTGGGAATGTATAAGTTTCTCCTGCATCAAAGAATTCATCAGTAGGGTTGAAGTGGAGAAAACTTAGAGGAAGTTGGGTTGGCGTCTGTCTTAAGGATAAAATCAAGCTCCTATTCTTTGGGTACACATATGTTAACTAACCCTGATTAAAATCCTTCAGTAATGTATTTACTCCATGTTACTCATAGTTCAGACCCTTGCTAAATTTCTCCCCATTTTCCAACATTCTTCATATTTTAGATTCCAACCCCTTGCAGCCATTTCTAATTCACTGGAAAATAAAAGTATATATTACTTCCTAACAGTGATCCTGTGATTATTTGTGTGTGCTAAATTTTACTTTTGAATGTGTTATCTTAGAAAACAATTTGGAAGTGTTTAAAATGATTGTATAATTAATAACTAGGATCTCTTAATCTTGATCACAGAGATCAAGTCTTTATTTCCATGTGCTTAGGACAATAATTAGTACAGAGTTCCTACTCAGATATTTCATAAAAGAATAAAATAAATATCTGAACAATTAGAGAAAGAGAATAAAGTATATTGCATGGAATTTGTGAGAATAAATAAGCTTCATACTCTTCATTCTTAGTTGCTTGAAATTCAGGGTTTATACCTGAGGATCCCTTTAGCATATAACAGAAATGGATTTGAAATTTGTATTCATTGAATGTGCACCATAGCACAAGATCGTGTTCTTTTATGTTACTAATTATTTCTATTCTTATAAATAAGTACATAAACATTTACATAAGTACATGTACATAAACATTGGAATAAAGACAAAATATTATGTTTTCACAATGACTGGATTACAAATAAATTTATAAATTAAAAGTAAAATCATGGACCAAGTTGAAGTGAGTATATTTTTCTCAATCTTTCCATTAAGTACAACTAAAAATACTGGACATTATACATAAAACAAACATGAAAAGATTTTGAAGGTTAAAGAGAAGGCACAGTAGCAATATTGGCTGCTATAACAAAATATCATAAAGTGAGTACCTCAAAACCATCATGTATTTTTCACAGATATGAAAGCTGAGATATCCAAAGTCAATGTGCTGACAGCGCTGAAAACTTATGAACACTTGTCTTTATGTTTTAAGGTTGACAGAGATAATTTTTCTAATTTTTTTTCTTATAAGAGCACTGATTGTACTAATGAAGGCTTTAAAACTTATGATCTGATTTCCTCTCATAAACCTTATCTCCCTGCTACCACACTGGGGATTAGAGAGCCAATGTTTGATTTTTGAGGGGCACAAACTTTCAGTGCAATAAACTAACTAAGCCTATAAACAATATTGGTAGTGAGTTCTCGGCTTGCTTTTCACCTCATCTGATCCAAACATGATTTTGAAGAAATAGTTTCAAAAATACAAATCATCTTAGACTAAAAGGCTTGATGCAAAAAGTAAAGTGTCTTGGGCCAAGGATTTAGCTCAGTGGTTCTGGCTCCTGTCTTGTAAGCACAAGGGCCCGGGTTCCATTCCTGTGTAACCACACGTAATACTGGGTGTGGAGACTCACACCCAGCAGCAATCAGTACCACATACCAGAGTGCCAGGCATGGTGGCTCATGCCTGTAATCCCAGTACTTGGGAGGCAGAGGCAGGAGGATTGCTGTAATGTGAGTTTGCAGCTGAGCTCAGGGCCAGCCTGAACTACAACACGAGACCTCGTCTCAAAAAGAGTGTCTTCACTTTACTTAAACTGGGAAAATGTAGAGATCTTTCCATTAACTTGACAAACACTATACACAATATCTATAACCAACATGGAAGACTGAATTATTTCTTGGGAAGACCAGAGAAAAAACAAGGCTCATCTCTCTCATTACTCTTATGAAACATAACATTGAAAGGTATAGCTAGTATATCAAAATAAGAAGGGGGAATGAAATGTTTACAAATTAGAAATTTTTAAAGCAACTACCCATATTTTCAGAAGACGTGTACTTACAAAGAATAACTGTGGAATTTACAATATTCATTCAGGATGCATTAATAATTATATACCTATTTTCCATTTTGTGAGAGAATTTTAAAGATGTTTTCTAAAATACAGCAGTGTCAACTAGTTCACCTGATAGATTTTATTTTGAGCAGTAAAACTTTTAATCAATGTTATGCCATAATTAACTGATGTCTGTTGTTTTTAGTTATTGCTTATCACAGGTAAGGATATATAAATGTCTGTCATTGCTCTGGACAGGAAAAATTCTCAAAATGTCGAAGGATTATGAAGTTTTTCATTGTATCAATGGAGGAAAATATATTTCATTTGCAGATACCAAAATTAGAAATTCAAAATATTTTAGTCAGTTGTTCATCACTGTTACAAAATAATAGAGATAACTTACTTATGAAGAGAACAGGTTTCTTTTAGCTCACTGTAGCCAAGGTTGCAATTCACAGTGGCTGGACCATCACTGGTTTTGGCCTCAGGGTGCTGCAGTAATTCATGGCAGTCATGCACTGTGCAGGGGTCAGCCCACCTCCAGTTGTGGAACTTCAAAACCACTGAACTTCAAAACCTTGGAGTTATCCCCGTCACCAACTTTGAGAATTTAGAATGAGTTATTTTTGCAAGAGTTCAAATATATACATCTCATTATCGATGCATTGTATGTATATCACATTATATCCAGAGTGTTGACATAATGACAGCTTCCGTCTTATTGATGTAAAAACATCAGGATCTGTAGGAGTAGAGCCCTGAAATGAATTTTTCATATCTTGATAACAACATGGTGTCCTGATGTTGCTTACCTAGCCCTATGATGCTATTGGTCAGGAGTTTCTTTTACCATACTTCTTCATCGCTATGGTAGAGCAAGTTTTCTGCTCAAATTGTTTAACCATCTCATTCCCCCTGTTATTTATTTTTATTTTTTTAATTGAAATCTTTATTGGTACATTACATATATACATCATGATTGCATTCCACAATGGGAATTTGTACCAATATAAGACACAACTTAATTCTAATTTTTTCCCATAGCCCTGCCCACCCTACCACCCTCCCAAATACATAAAATTTGTTTCCACCTATTATTTATTCAAGGCAGCAGATGGTCTGAACCTGTATTAATGGAATGTTATCTACCATTTCTTGTATTTGGATCCCCAAATACAAACATTCCTTGTACTCACTAGTAGGCCACTAACACGAAATTTTTGCTCTTATTTCCATATTATCGGGAACACATTTCAATTCTTCTATCATTGAGGAAGATCTGCTCTTTTTTTCGTTTTTTTCTTCTGAAATCAGTGTAAACTTGGTTGGTTCATGAAAATTTTCATGCTCCTTGACTTGATACAATTGCCTGCCTTGGATTAGAAATGTATCTCTCTTCTGGTACTAAGTATGATCTTTGATGTTCTTGGCTATTTGGGCACTTTTTTATCCCTGTGCCTGATGCCTTTCCAGGGGCACACTATTTTATAAACTCATTTATGAAGTTGCATAGTAAGAACCCATTCATTGCTTAGTGATTAACATAATACCTTGCATTATAATAAATATTGTTGAGGGGATTCTATGGTAATTAACACCTTGAAAAAAGTGACCTATGCAAGATGGTATGTTACAGAAAAGAGCAGAGTAAGTCCTGCCCTTGGGGAGCTGTGCAGTTTGAAGTGAAAGAAGAGGAAGCAGAGAAGAGGAAGTCTGGTGATGGTGGCTTGCTTTGTTTATTCAGAGTGTGATGGGGAGATCTCCCAAATTCTAGGTCAATAGTGTCTCAGTAGTGAACAACTTAATTTCATGTAAATCAACTATTATTAATCATTTATAGAGGGAAACATGTCTGCTCATATTTTATAGCCAAGTTGGCAAGTGGGTGCCAGAGGAAGACGGAATTCCCTGGGTAGCTGGACGCCAGCCTCAGACCTCTTTACTTCCTCTGGGTGATTAATTATATTTCAAGGTTCTTAACAAAGGATCCTTGGTTTGGACCCCCAAGCACTTGGGTATTAATGCTGCAGCACTTCTGCCGCAGCCCAGGGCAGTGAGATTTTTTCTCAAAGCTGGTTCCTATTTCTGGCAGTAACTCTTCAGTTCTGGAACTTTAGTTCCAGCCAAAATAAACTATTGTCTCAGGTCTGTATTTTTCCTGAAGCACCATGGCATTTTTATGGAATGTGGAGACAGTTTTATGTAAGACTTTAATGGTAACAATAAAGGACCCGGATCTTTTTCTCTGGCCCGCTATCCTTTCCTCTTTATCCAGCAGAGATTATACAGCTTCCAAAAAAGAACCATCTTAAACTTTCCAAATGCAACCCTTCATTTATATACTTTTCTCACATTCTTGTTTTTTTCTCATTCACAACAACATAAAATCAGTTTTATGAGTAATTGCTTAATTTTGAAGGGAAAAAAAAGCAGTTCTTTCTCTTGATCATATATATGGTTCAAGCTTTTCTTTGATTGAATTAAATTTTGCTAAGAAGATTCAATTTTATTGAATTCAATGTTTTGAATTATTCAGTGTTTTATCTGTAATTTGAATTCAATGTTTTAATTTGTTTTATCTGTAATTTGAATTCAATGTTTTGAATTATTCAATGTTTTATCTGTAATTCAAAATTATTCAATGTTTTATCTGTAAATTGTTTATGATTTTCATAACTCAGAGAAGTGAATGGTATTTAAGTCTTAACAGACTAAAAATACAGAGTAGACAAATCTTGTTTATATACACAATTTAATATGTACTAATTTTTTAAAAAATGCCAGTAGTGGTGACTTCATGGCTCTGAGGACCGGGCTCGAAACAATCACCAAGACAATACTCAGCACTTACAATTCCGGATTTCCCTACTTCACCGAGTGGGTAAAGGAAATTATTCTGACATTATAATATTTCATTATTTTATTTGTCTGTGAGCTCTCCAAAACACAGTATGCAAATTGGGAAACTTCAGATTATTATGAGCGAGTTCTGAAATCACTTCTGTGAAGAAAATGGACAAATGTATGTACGATAGTCTTAGAAAAATTAAAGATTTTTCTCAAGTTAACTAAATTTTAAATGACTTCTTCTGCTGAGTGATTATCTTTTAAAATGAGAAATGACATATCCAATTACTGTAGGAGATTACAGTAATAAAATTTCATGACTTGTTGCTGCTATTAGCCTTTACAATTGCAAAGCTTGAGGAATACATTGTTGTCCTGAGTATGTTCACAGCTTCTGTGTCATGCGCCATAAAATTGAATTTCCCGTCTTTACATTTTGAAACCTGGATAGTGATCTCTGAGAATTTCTGTATTAATACATAATATTTTAAGGGAAAAAACAGTGTAATTAGAGAAGACAAAGAAATTGAATCTTCAAGGTAGCTCTTGCATAATAAGCAGAATGCTGCCCTCCGTGAGCCTAGCTACAGATTCCACTACACTGTATTCTTGGACCACATTTCTGGAAGCATCTTGCTGTTTAATGGAAATACATAGGGGACTCCCTACAATATTGTAGTGGTAGTCTCTTAGGTAGATCTAATTATTGGTAAAAATTGCAATGCTACCCAAGCATCTATTTTACATAATTTTGAATATTATCAATTTGTGGCAAATTTATGACTTTTTTTCTCAACGAAAAAACTGAACTTTTTAGAGCATGATGTTTATCAATAAACTGCTGAAGGTAATTTAAATTTCACTTATAGAACTACTGAAATATCTAAAATCCAAACATTTTCTATTTGAACATCAAACTTCAAGCTTTTGTGATAATTTAATGTAATAAATATATTTGTTTTATTTGCTTCCTAGTAAATATGTCCATTAAGTAAAACTAGTGCATTTGGAGATAATAAGATATATATGAGTATTTATTGTGATGTGTGTGTTCTGATATAAGCATTTCAATACAGTCAACACAGTACACTAAGGATAACAGAATATAACTAAAAAGAAAACTTTATAAGGAAAAGTGGATATTACCTTAAAGGAGAAGGCTAAATATTTATATAATTGAGCACTCCCTCGTACCCTGAATATTAGTTTTATTTCAGTGTGATTTTTGTTGTTGTTGTTGTTACTAGCCATTGAATCCAAGTCCTTTATGCTGGGCTACATCACCAGCCTACCAGCCTATTATTATTTCTTTAATTTTAAAAGAGGATCTTGTTAAGTTGTTAAATTGCCTGGATTGGACAGAACTTGTGATCTTCCATTTTCAGCTTTTCAGAGTGCTGGAATAATTACAAGTGTGCTCTATCTCACCTGGTTCAGCGTGATGTTTTAAAAAAGTGAATGGTACTAGAGCCCTTCTCAAATTTCTTACCAGATGAAAATATGAATTCCTCTTTTCATTATGGAGAACTTCTCATAGTCCATTAACTATTCTTTTAATAAGATAGAGCTTTGCAGTTATAGAGTGAAAAAGTTGGATAAACATTTTCACAGAGATATAAACACTTTTCGTGAAGTTTTGTATTATTTAAAGTGCAGTTTATAAAGTACTTTTACATATATTATCTCATCTGAGATAATATACGAGATATATACTTATCTCATCTCTCATCCACTTACGTAATCCATAAGGCAGGAAGTAAACTGAAAGTAGAGAAGTTACAAATATTAGGTAAATGAGCAGAAATGAAGTTTTTATGCTTTTTTTCGTTTCTATACTTCTCACTAGAAAACTTAGAGGACTTTTGTACTGAAAATACAGTCTTTATCATACACCAAGAATATTTAATACTTTATAAAACTAGAATTTAGTTTGTGAAATATTAAGGTGCCATAGTATTGAGTGTTCTAAGAACAGTTCCTGCAGGACTGTGGGGAATCAATTGTTAAATTTCCAGAGTATTTAAGAGCTAGTGCATTTCCCTTCAGCTTACTCACTTGGAACTCAGGATGGTGAGCATGCTTGCCAACAGGTAAAGCAAAATATGCAAATTAGCACTCCCCCCATCATCTCACCAACAAAATTCACCCTTAATTGTTTCTTTAAAGATTTGAATATTGAGTGTGTGAATGTTAATTTCAAAAAAGGCAGAAATGAGCTGGGCTTGAAGGTGCAAGTCTGTGATCCCAGTTCCCTGGGTGGATGAGGCAGGAGGTTTGTATCTTGAATCTAGTTCTGATAACTGAGTAATTTAGAGAGATTTTGTTTTAAAATTTAGAAAAATATATTCTGGGGGTATAGCTCTGTGCTGCCTCCTCTCACCCCAAATTTAGAAATGTTTATTAAGAAAGAGATACTTCAAGTTAGTAGTATTTGATGAAACACTTATGTGACAACTGTTTAAACTATAAACACACAGCCAGAAACACATACTTACATTTTATTTTTAATTTAAAATTTAAAAAATGATAATTACACTTAGTTATGTCTCTGCCTGGGGTCTGAGGAGGTTGACCAATAAATCTAAGTCCAGCAAAGAGGAGACTAAGACCTCAACGTGGTCCATCAAATAGGTTTTTTACTCATCACAGAAAAAGAATTTTGAGACTCATCAGTGTGTGGCATGATACAGATTTATTGTTCGGAATAAGAAAGTAGAGAAGAATGGAAAAATACTACAGCAAGAATTCTGGAAAGGGCACACTTTGATGTAGGGGTTTATACTGGTCCACTCTCACAAGCAAGAAGCCAAGTTTTAAGGAGTAGCTAAGATGAACTGGAGCTGGTTAATCATCACCTTGGATTTAGTTTACACAGCTCTGTAGGCACTGGGACAATTCAGTTTTGCTAGGGAAGGGGTCAAGGTAACTGCTTCTGCTTAGAGGGAGTTGATTTCCTAATGGGGTGATAGACTAGGTTTTGCTATCCCTGGAACCGGATGTCACTGTAGGATTGAATACTTCCAAGTGTATAAATGTATGTATGGGGGTCTGGATTAGATTTTGTAAAAGCTGGCAACTAAATATCTCTGTAACTCTGAAAATCACTTACTTTTTCTTACTTTGAAGTCTACAGTCTTGAAAGGAGATAAGATAATCCCAGAATATGATTTTCTAACACATGCATCATACACACACATATGCACACACACACACAATTCTCCATCCACGGAGCCAATAGGGTCACTGTGGAGAAAAACAATTAGGAAACGCGATATATGTACATCTGTAGTATTGTATCCATTAAATAATAAATACCATTTTTGATAATAAACTAAATTGCACATGAATAAGATTTACATACCACACATGCGCACACACACATGGAAGCCTGATTTGCTTATTTTACAATAATTTGCATTTAGAGAAAGTTTGGGGATACAAAACTTGTTTTGCTAACATTTGCTAAAAAACCAAAAAATTCTTGCTTAGAGCTGAAAATAAACTTACCCAGAGTTCTTAGATAATAAAAAAACCAAACAATTGAGTTCTCTTGTCTCCTTTTCTGCCTATGTTTGTATCCTCTATCCTATTTCTGTCAGACTCAGAAAGTAATTTATACTTTAACTTTGACTGTAATTCTTAGCAGCTCACTATAAAAGAATATATGAAAGACATAACATTATACATCTTTCCAAAACCTATTAATTTCCCAAAGGCAAATAGATCTAATCCTTTTTGATTGGCCAAGAAACACCTCCTGGTCTCTTAAAATACATAGTGGTAGAAAGAATTAGAAAGTAAAACCAATTTTCTAAATTCAGTTCCATTTTTAAAATCAAAGATGTGTTTTATCCAGATTCTGGGTGTGAAATGACAGGTGATTTGATAAAATTAAAAGAACAATTACTGTGACATTAAACATTTCAGTTAAATCTTACTCATGTACAATTTGGTTTATGATCAAAATGGTATTTATTATTTAATGGATACAATAGTACAGATGTACACATATCGCATTTCCTAATTGTTTTTCTTCACAGTAACCTTGTGGGCTCTGTGGGTGGGGAATTGGAATTTCAGAGTCCATACAGGCTTAGGAGATACAGATTTCCAACTCAAGTCCACTGGTTTTGAATCTTCTACTGTTTCCCCAAAATTGTTCTTCTGGAAGAATGTAAATGTGGCAAACATATCTATAGAATTCTACAGTTTTAATTCTTCTCCATATTTTTTTTCACCCAAGAAAGTAATTCTCAAACTTTATCATTATTTGTACTCTCCATTTTTGAAGTGAAATAATAAAGTCAGCCTCTCTGACCTCTGCTTCTTCTTCGTCTTCCAAAATAGTATTTATCCACTGAGCTAAAGCTTTGTGTTGCCCTCTCTTACTCATAATCCCTTAGATTGTTGCAATAATTCTAGCTTCACTGCTTAGGAGTTTAAAATTTTTCTTATTTTATTACATGTTTATGTTCTTACAAATTATGTAATTTGTCTTTGATATTATGAAATTAAAGCAAAATGCATGTCATTGACTTAATATTTACATATAATTATTTCAGCATTTAAAAATATGTAAGATATATTTTTCTCAACTTTTATTTATAAAAAAACTTACAGAGATATTTCCTTAAAATGAAAAAAGAACCCAATATTTATAAAGTGTAAGATATAAATTTTTAAAATTTCATTTTATATACTTTGATATCTCTTCAGATAATATACATCTTTCACCTTTTTAAACTGTTTTTTATTTTTAAAATACATGTGAATGCATGTTACACATTTTCTCTACTCTAGTATCTAGGCAAATGACATGTTTTTACCTTCCTAAATACATATATTTGTGTTCCAAGATTCTTTTTTTAAAAGGTGCACATACATATACAACATGCACACAGATATCCAGTGTGTTGTGAATGCCAAGTTCAGATACATTCATCAAATATTCCAATAAAACTTTCAGAAAGAACAAAATTCATACCATGATCCCACTGGGCCTCGTAAAGTGTTGCCTCACCAATTTGCCTGGAAAATCATCATCCTTCAGGTTCAGTTTTATTCTAGCCAAAAATAGTCTATAGATCCTTTTAGAAGCTCATCCATTTTTCGTTGTAAAGTAGAACATTGTTCATTAGTGTGCAGATTCTACACTTCCTAGATCTTATATTGAGTTTCATGTTAAGGAACAAATTTTCCTACAGCTCCAAAAGTCTTTCCAGCTACCAGTTCTATCAAGTCAATAGTTTTCAGTTACTGAGGCCTTAGACTCAGTTCTCACCTACTGATGCACATTGCTAATGATTGAGTGTTCACAACAGGACTATGGTAAATGATTTACTTTAATTTCTTTCTCCCCATTTAAATTCTATATTAAAGATGAAAATAAAGACAATAGTGGTTATATAATAGGTGTCAAGGGCTATGCCCTTGATAATCATCTGTTAATTGGGCATCTTGATTAGTCAACATTCGGTTTGACTATTTAACTTTCATATTTATATTCTGCATCATAATAAAATGATGTTGTTTCTTCAATACTTCGGTACTGTGAGAAGGTAATGCAGCAGGTGAAGATATTTGGGGAATTCAGAAAATGCTTTTCCGCTGGTGTTTATAACTGAGTGAAACTGAAGACCTAAAAATACTACGGGCTGTAAGTGACCTCCGATGGGCCCTTTCACATTCTGAGCCCTGTTTTCCTCATGTCTGAATACAGCAAGTAAGCACAGAGGATTCATGGCAATCTCTTCAATTTCTAATACTTACATGAAATTAATCAGGATTAATCAATCATATATATTGATAATTGATTTTTTACTAATCATTATATGTGTTACATATTGTAGAAAAACTGCAGAATACTGCCTTTTGAATCTTGTGAAAGTATCTTACCTCCAATGAAATGATAAAAATTTCTATGGTAATGTCACACATACCTCTTTGTGGGGCTACTTCCCTAAAGTCCCTGGAGGGACACATTCTGCAGTTATATGTTTTACTGAATTAGCTTTTAAAAATTCTATTCTTGAGCAATTTAATATAAAAACAATTATACCTAGATTAGGCTAGGTCACAAACAAAGCTGATGTGATCTATACATGTTATTTATAATTAGCTAATAAATAGAGCAGGTCAATTCTAGAGTTTTGCAATTTAGAATCATTGATGTCTTATTCCAAATATTATCTGAGTGTGACTGTCAGCTGAGTGTGACTTTTCCCTTTATGGTATACAAAGGGGAAATGCCTGGAGATCCTCTTAAGTGTCACACTAGAATAAAGTTGCCAGATATAGCCAATTAAAATACAACTGCCTAGTTGTATTTGAATTTCAAATCAATGATCAATGGTTTTATATGATCAGTATTGTTTTTTGTTTTTTGAGACATTGCTTTGTGCTTCAGGTTGGCCTCAAGTTCACTATGTATTCCAGGCTGGCCTGGAATTCCTGGCCATCCTCCTGCCTTAGTTTCCTGAATGTTGGGATAACAGATATGCACTGCTACACCTAGCTTTGATTGATATTCTAATAAAAAATTAATAGATTTAATTTTAAAAGTTTGTTCTATGCTTTTTTTTGTTTTGTTTTGTTTTGTTTTGAACCTAGGATCAAACTCGATATCTTGCACTTGCCAGGCAGGCATGATGCCACTGAGCTATGTCCCCATCCTTCTATGCTATATTTGTGATATATAAATTATTATTTCTTTTTTATTGCACTTAACGCTCTACATTTTGTCTAGCAATGCTAAGTGGGGGGCAGGGAGTGTTGCTGTAGTTGTCAGTGAGAAGGAGCTGAAGATTTTGCTGAAAATTGTGTACTATCCAGAGCCTTCTTCCTGTGGCATCTTCATCTTGACTGCATTTTTAATGTTTCACTGATTTTAAATGAATAAAAATAATTAATGTTTGATAAGATTTATCCAGTCCAAAATGTTAGTGGTACTGAGGTTTGGTCCTCTGGTATATATTTATTCAGATTTGGATTTTAAATTTTATACAAGTGACATTGATCCTGTCCCTTTGTATATAAACATTTAAAAGTATTAGTATAGGAATGAATATGAGAAAAATATCATCTGTTCCCATCTTCCATAAATTACATGTGAAATGCGCATAACTGCTTTGAGAGTTAATATCAAGAATAACTGAGAAATACTTTCTATTTTAAAACTGAATTTCACTTTACTTCTAACAAAAGGACAAGCCTCCTTAATGCTATTTTTGAAGGCATGATATATAACCAGAGCATGAAAGTAAAAAAGAAATCAGCACAGTTCCAGAATTAGGTTTGTTGATAGAAAGATGAACAAGAAAAAATTCATGACTTTAAATTTCCTAGAGTCTAGACTGTGGAGAAACAAAATATTAAGACAACTGAAAAGCTCAGTAATTTCTAAATTACTGCTACAGAAACATAAGAAAGACATTGTGATGACTCACCAAAAGAAGAGAGCTCAGAATCGCGGTGACAAGACAAGGCCTCCAATCCTGGGAAGATGCAGATTTCCTTCTCTAATACTTTCAGACAAGTCCGTGGAAGCTTTCCAGCTACATATCCATGGGATTTACCAAGCTACTAGCAAAACTGGGCTGAACTTTCTAGCGCTGATCTGCAAATCTGTATCTTCTTGTCTCATTGTATAAAAGAGCTCAGTCTTTCTCCTTCTATTGAAAGCTGTAAATAAGAAACGCCATGATTCTTCTGGCCTCTTCCAAGTCAACTATCACCTCTAATTTGTGAAAATAGTTTCTTTCCCTCACCATCTCACCAAGTACATGATAACACAAGATGACTCCCAGCCATCTGTGAACCTGAGGGCTGATGGGAAGAGAACCTGATGTTTGCACAGAATTTGGATCCTCCTCCTGATCCTGCCTAGTGCATCTGCAAGGATAAAAGTGCAAGTGCACATGGTAGCACAACCTTGACTTATCACCAGTGGCTGGTAGGATAATATAATAGTTGGCATCGATAAAATATATTCTGTTAAAAGAAAAAAATCACCTGTAGGGCCGGGGATTTAGCTCAGTGGTTTTGGCACCTGTCTTGCAAGTATAAGGACTTGGGTTTGATCCCCAGTTAACCACATATACTACTGGGTGTGGAGAATCATGCCCAGCAGCAACCAGTACCACATGTCACAGTGCTGGGCCTGGTGGCTCACGCCTGTAATCCCAACACTCAGGAGGCAGAAGCAGGAGGATTGCTGTGATGTGAGTTTGAGGCTGAGCTCAGGGCCAGCCTGAACCACAAAGTGAGACCCTGTCTGAAAAAAAAAAAAAATCACCTGTATAAGGCCAGAATGTGTGAACATTTAAGAAAGAAGCACAAAGAGTTTGGCTGGATAGATTCATGGAGGAGGGGATGGGCACCTCTAACATCAATGATAAAGTAATAAAATTCAGTTGCTGTCTGAGTGAATGGATGTGCCTTGTTTTATTGGATGCACATCCATGACTTTTTGCAGTTTTATGTTTTCTTGCTGAGATACAACAAAAGACATCATATCAATTCTGGGTATCTGGAACCAGTGTTTTATTTTGGTAAATTTTCCATGTGGGGAATTGAATTCCAGATCTGCTACTTGCCAGGCAGATGAGGGACCACTGAGCTGCATTTCTGGTCCAGAAACCAATTTTGAAGCCTAGAAATGATATAACAAGCAAGATTTACAACATTTTTGTTTACCTAGAAAATATTTGCTTGTTTCAGTTGTTTTATTAAATGCATTGAAGTTTGTAGTCAGAAGAATTCAATGTATGACAAATTGGACTTGAGTAAATTGTGTACTCATTTTGTATCCTTGGTTGTGGGAAACAGGAAGGAGACATAACCAGAACTTTTGCAATAAGTTCTAGTCTCCTGTGAGTTGATGGCACAAGGCAAAATAATTAATTAGGCAGAGGCAAAATAAGACTTAGAGAAGTCTTGTGTTAAAAGACTCTTTAGTTAAAAGATAGCAAAATGAGACTTAGAGAAGGTGAGCTTGGGCCTGATTGATGCTACTCTGGACAGCAAGATCTGGGAACCCAGCCTGCCACACTTTTTATTTCTCTAGATCCAAGCTGGCTACAGTTCATTCTATACATTCTAAAAGACCCAGAAAGCCAACCATAGTCCTAGAGAAGTTATGCAGACAAAGATTCCACATGGCAGGACAATTCTCAGCAACAGTTCTTGAGAAGTTAGGTAAATCCAGTGTAGTTCTCTCCTGAAGCATCACAGCATTTGGGACCATTGCGTTCCTGTTGCTACCAGAAGTGAAGACAAGAGTTAAGTCCAAAGTCCATCTGCAAGCAGGAAGGCTTGGTCACTTTTGACCTTGTGAGTCCCAAACAGAATCATTCCCAACACTTGGTCTCAAAATTTTTAAGAAAAAATATTTTTTATTTAATTTATTTAGATTTATATAACATTAATGATGATATTAGTATGTTTAGTCCACCATGGATTTCACTTTATAATAATGTCATGAAAGGATTATTGTGTTGGCAACTTCTTACTGTCACAATTATAAAATAAATAAATCATAGAAAGGGCAGAATAATACAATTAAGTGCTAAAGTGCCATCATTTAAAAATAAAAGACCTCCTAGGAATATAGGCTGTGAAGTAAAACTAAGTTCCTGTATCAACTGGGATATAACATAGGAAACTAAAAGGAGTTGTTCACTAGACCGATTTCAAATTGGTTATAATTCCTGTAACTGTCATCATCTTGAAGTCATATTGCAGAGACCAGGAAACAAAGAGACAGACTTTGTTACAATACCTGCTAATTTATTCCAGGAACACCATGTAATGTGAAGGGAAGTTCATTATCCACTTCAAGGAAACAGCTACCTCACAAGTGATAGTAACCTTAGAGACTTGGATATTTTAATTTAAATTTTGCAGTGTATATTTCTAAAAATTGTCTATGCAGTTCATGGTGGCATTAACCATTTGAGAATATTCATGTGCTATTCTTGTGTTCACTGTCTCAGTCTTCTTTGAATTGACCTAATACATTATTTTCTTTTTGTAGCCCATTAAAAATCAATGTTGATGGTCCCATTTGACCCAGCCATTGCCCTGCTAGGTATATACACAAAAGAATTAAAAGACTCTTATCACAGTGACATATGTGCACCCATGTTTATAGCAGCCCAGTTTGTGATTGCTACATCTTGGAAACAACCCAAGTGTCCATCAACTGGAGACTGGATAAAAAAGCTGTGGTTCTTCTACAGAATGGAGTACT